>CAUYRH010041643.1:0-10329 GCA_963574655.1 Perodicticus potto | reverse complement strand
ATTCACAAGAACAGCACAGGTGTACAGCCACCGTCTATGCAATACCCGGTCCTAGCTAAGAAATGCAGACAATCTGGATTGTTGGACTTCAAGACTTCAAGACCAGGGAAGGGGGTAGACTGAAGGATCAGGGTGGCAAGGAAAACACTTAGAACACCAATAACATTGAGACCAAATGAACTAATAAACAAATAAAAAGGATACCATTCACACAAGCCCACAGATGCACCCACAGTCAGAAACACATAGACATACAGACAAAACAAAACAAACAAACAAAAAAACAAACAACAAGAACAAAAATCTACAATAAAAATAATGATACTTGTAAAATACTTGGGAAAACAAAGAAAAAAAAGCCTGTAAAACATCTGATGTAAGCATTCTCAGAAACCATAAGAAGGGAAGAAGAGGAAGGGGAGAGAGAAAAAGAGAAAGTAGTGTTTGTAAAAGAGTTACAAAAAAGAAGAAAGGAAAAAGAAAAATACAATTGAAAATAGAAGAAACAAAAATGCCATAAGAAAAATAGTAAAATAAAAAGTTAAGTATCAATGGCTCCTCCAAGAAAAGGATGAAAAGAAAAAAAAAAAAACCCAAACTCAAAAATATTATTCTTGTATATATATAGAAATACACATCTGGCTCAGCGCCTGTGGCTCAACGGGCTAAGGCGCCAGCCATGTACACCTGAGCTGGCGATTTCGAATCCAGCCCAGGCCCGCCAAATAACAATGACAACTGCAATCAAAAAATGGCCGGGTGTTGTGGTGGGCGCCTATAGTCCCAGCTACTTGGGAGGCGGAGGCAAGAGACTCGCTTGAGCCCAGGAATTGGAGGTTGCTGTGAGCTGTGATGCCACAGTACTCTACCCAGGGTGACAGCTTGAGGCTCTGTCTCAAAAAAAAAAAAAAAAATAGAAATACACATCTATATGTGTGAGGTAGAAGTCAACTTTAGTGTGAATAAATTTATAATGCAATATACTTTCCGGACACCAGATGGCGCTGTGAGTGGTTCCCAGACTTATATCTGATTCCCCGGTTACTTTGTTACTATGGTAACCACTCTATCAGGTCAGTTGCCATTTTTGGAGTTTCTGCAAGTTTGTTTTCTAAAAGATGCCCCACTTCGGGTGTTCTGCTCCAGATGGCACTCCCATCCCACCTCCAAACTTTGTGCAGGAGTCCACACTGCACAAATCTCTCCACTCTGCCCCCACATTCTCTCACAAACTGTCAACTGCAATCAGATGTGGGAGAGGGGCTGGCCACCATAGCTGCTGTAACTCTGGCCACCGCTTGGGACTGCAGCCATTTGCACGGGGACCCTCTTCACCAATTTCCACAGCTCAGAGTGTATCCTCTAAGCCCCAGTTCCCTGCACACCCTGAACACTCAGACCTCACCAGGATTCCCCACCAGGGATGGCACTGCTCTTTCAATTACTTCCAATGATCTGAGGAAAAGGTGTCTGCCACTTAGAACAATTCAAAATGTCTGTTTCCTGGCAGGATCCCCCCCCTTCGATTCTCCCTTGGGCTACCTACTCCTCTAAGGCTCCAAGTAGCACCCCTTTCTGGTCGCCAAACTCAGGGATCCATGCTTCACTGAAATTTTCATCAATTAGATTTTGGGAGTTATGAAATGCTGTTGTCTCCGCTGGGCAGGGGAAAAGTCTATATCAGAGTCCGAGATTTTAAACTACACCTCAAATACAGCAAACCACCAATTCGCTGCGCATTTCCAGCTGTCCATCCACACCAACAATCCACACGGGGAAAGATTCAGAGCCCCCTCCCTCTCACCTGATGTCCTGTGAGAGATGGGCTATGCGTCTGTCCCGACCGCCATCTTGCTCTGCTCACCCCAATTTCCAGTTTTTATCCTTAACCTTACAGTTTACCTTTTACCCTTTTACAGCTTACAGTATTTACTTTAACCCTATAACTTCCAGTTTTAACCTTAACCTAACAATTTCCAATGAAATCACAGGCACATAACACACCCATACACATACAAATAGATATACAGACTTACTCCAAACTATGATGACTCCCCCAAAACTTACTAACTGTACAGTTACACTTTTTGCACTTTTTCTCTTCTCATGGGGGTTTTCCTCAACTGGTTGGTTCCACTATCCTGCACCTGATCCCTGCTTGAATGAGAGGGGGGACAAGGATTCCCTCACTTGTTTGGACTCACTTTTCAATACTCAGGTCCCTGTTTGGGCACCACCTCTCATGACCTGACACAAGGAGGGAGAATTAACCTGAGTGGAAATGGTGGGAAATGAAGAAACAAAGCCAGGAAAGACAAGGAAAGGCAAAGAAAGACAAGAGATGCGGGATGGGATGGGATGAGATGGCAAGTAGAAAGAATGTTGTTAAAGGAGAAGGGGCTGGTAGTTGCTCCCTGAGCATTTCCCAGGCTGCAGGGGCCCTGATGCCCACAGCCTGCTCCCCACACTTCTGCTCTACCATATGGTGATTCTACATATCTGCCTATCTCTCCAATCCTTCAGGAAATAATTTGCTCTGTGACATCAGTTCTAGGATAGATCTATTAGGAAGTTTTGATTTTTAGTTTGTTCACCTTTCTTCCTGTTATGTGGACAGGAATGACACTCCTAAGTACAACAATTTCTGGACAGGAAGTCAGGAGTCCAGTTCTTTTCTTTGTTTCCTTTCAGATTTCGTGAACATAAAATGAAGTTTGAAATGGAAGTCAACCTTGTAAAATAATCCTTTTAGTAAAGAACTTATCGTAAAATTATAATATAAATAATTTCCCTTAGAAAGAACTAAATATGAAGCACTGGGTGAGCCCAATGCTTACCCACTTGCCCTGATCAGGCTATCAGGCTGACACAAGGCAGATCAGGTCACTGTATCTTGAGATAGGTGTGAAATAGAAAGAATATCAATGATTTCTTATTTGCCCTCTCTAGATGCAGTTTTCTACAATATTATTATAAGTGGCTTTGATACTTTAATGATATTTCAATATTTTGGCCAGACTTGGGGGATGCTCTTAGTACATGATGACCATTTATTTCGTTCAAAAGGGGAAATATGTTTTCATGGTGAAGAAAATGTTCCTTGACCTGGTGTTAAAATGGGTCATGTCTAGATTTTGTTGAGCTGTATTTCTGTAATGATGTCATTGTGTTTGGGAAGTGCTTCTTGCTCTTTCTATAAAAGTGAGGAGTCATTCTGTTGCTTGCGCATTTTCCCCAACCATCCCCTACTCTCTTTCTGACTTGAAAAATCTTTGTTTTAGTGGTTGGGAAAAGTCATAAGACATGATTTGTGTGAATTGCTTATGAACATAGGAGACACCCAACTCTGTTTAAGATTTCTAAGGTACATTCTGGAGAGTACAGGAAGCATACCTTAGTGCAAAGGTTTTGTCTTAAAAAAAAAAAATCCCCAGTTCTACACATTATTATGGATATTGGGTTTCACACACACAAAAAATCAGGTAAATGATTTCTTACCAAAAAAATTACGAAATGTCTGCCATTTCCATTCTAAAAATTATATAGGTTTATGTTTATTTACTAGTATATAATTTGGGGGGCAAAATCAGTTATTTATCTTTGACCTTTTTATCAGAAATGGCTGGCGAACTATCACCACTCTAGTAGGAAATTCCAAAGTGTTTAAAATTTTTTTTTTTTGAGAAACAGTCTCTTATGTTGCCCTTAGTAGAGTGCTATGGCATCACAGCTTACAGCAACCTCAATCTTTTGGGCTTAAGGGATTCTCTTGCCTCAGCCTCTCAAGTAGCTGGGACTACAGGCACCTGTCACAATGCCTAGCTTTTTCGTTATTGTTGTCATTGTTGTTTAGCAGGCCCTGGCCAGGTCCAAACCCACCAGCCCCAGTGCATGTGGCTGGCACGCTAACCACTGAGCTACAGAGGCCCAGCCAAGTTTTTAAATTTTTAAACCTATTGTAGCAGTAGAGGGAAAGCTTCTCTTCTGCTCTCTGAAGGTTCCCTGATGAAATGAATAGACAAGAGCCAACTTAATAGGAGAAGAAAACATAGAAACTTATTTACATGCATAATCACATGAGCGACTCAAAATAAGAGATTCAAAGAAGGCTCAGAGGATTGAATCTTCAATATCATCCTGTTCATAAGGAGAGAAAGTCAGAGATGTAGGCATTTTAGAGGGGAAGCAAAGGCTCTTTCTGGGAAATGAATGAGCCCAAACAACACTTTGCCCAGGACAAAGATCTACTGAGCTCTGGGGGAAAGGCAGTGGCAAATTGCAGGAAGTTGAGGGGCAGAACTCCACTATGAACAAAGTTGTCTTGTTATACAGATAATGTCTCCCAGATAATCTCTTCTGCCCTCAGAAGAATAAATCAAAACCCTAAAGGGTTTCTGATACCAGAAAGAGTATCTGAGATACAAGGGGCTGGAGAAGATAAGAAAGAGACCTCAGTTCTGAGACTTTACAATTTCCTTTGATTCAAAGTATTTAGCATTCCAAAGTGGCATATTGTGGGGTATGGCTTCTTGAGACCCAATACAATGAATTATTATGGCAAACTATTATTATCATAGTTTCATTGGCTTACTATATTGTTTAGTAGAAACTGTAAATGCTTCTTATAATGTTTGACCTCAAATTGAATTTTGTTTCTTCTTCTCCTAGATATATCATCCACAATATCAAGGTAGGTTTTCAGGTTTCTATTTTCTTTGCAGTAGTTTCTCATCACTGGTATTTCCTGTGGATTGTGATTCAATTAGGAGTAAATATGGAGACTTCTTATTTCTGGTTGATGTCTGACTTCTTGAAAATCATACTCTTTCTGTGAGGAACTCTGAATGACAATATGGAGGGAGTTACCATTTACTGAGATGAGAGATTAGTTGGAGGAAGAAACCACAGGAATAGGGAGAATAAGATGAGTTTAGCTTTGTATAAAAATGTGTAGGAAACAAGTGATGAAGTGAATCTGAAGTGTGGGGGAGTAGTTTGGCATGATCTGCATGTTGGGAAATTCCTGAGCCTATCAAGAAACTTAACAGCCTAAATGCCCACCAATCCAGGAATGGATTAACAAACTGTAGTATATGTATATCATAGAATATTATTCAGCCACTAAAAAGATGGAGACTATACATCTTTTGTACTAACTTGGATGGAGGTGGAACACATTATTTTTAGTAAAGCATCACAAGAATGGAGAAGCAGGAATCCAGTGTAGTCAATTTTGATATGAGGACAATTGATGACCTAATACATAGTGTGGTGGGGGGAGGAATGGGGCAGCAGAGAGAGGGAAGGAAGGAGGGGGTGGGGGGTAATGGTGTTTGGCACATCTCTTGGGAGAGGAACAAAAGAGGGACTTTGCTTGACAAATGCAATTAGTGTGATCTGGATGTTTGTATCCTCAATTAATCCCCAACAATAAAAATAAAAGAAGCTTAAGTCTTAGAGAAGAGCCCAGCTCTTCCAAGGCATAATATGTGTTTAATCCATGTGTAGAGTATTAAGTGAAGAAAGTCATTAATGCCCATGGAGAATGAATGGAATGAACATGATGTAAAATGTGGATAATTATTTCTGTATACACTTCACAGAGTGTGCAGATCAAGTAGTACCGTATGTTTGGAGAGCCAAGTTGGCTTTGTTACACATAGTTGGCCTGCAAGTGGGAATATTGTTATAGTGAATGCAGCATTGGTGCTGTTGAAAAGACGATCTCAGGATAGTAGAGGTCTTACAGTAGGCAAATAGGACATAAGTTGCACTTTGATGGCAAATGAGAGAATTAAATGCCTGTCCAAGGAGTCTGGAATTGAGGGCTAAATTCTAGGTGCCCTACATGGGTTACCCACCTGTAAGATAGGTGCTGGATGCATGTTGTCCACCTTTCCAGTAGCTGATAACATCCTCATTTTGGACGAAAAGGCTTATTGTACAGGGAATTTGAGTTATTCAGATTATCCATTAACTGTGTTGTCAAGGTAAGGTTGTATCCAAGTGTGTTTAATTTCATAAACCACATTAAAGTAACCCCAAACCCTACCCCAGGATCTCAAGAAGGAGAACATTTTGGGTAGCAGGAAGACATTGGAGTAGCCAATTGCTTTACACTTTCAATGTTCCTTCTATGAAATTACAAAAAGTGGGTGGGAGTGGTTCAAACCGGGGATGGGAGTGAGGAGACATTTTTGAAGGGACCTGTGTAGTTAGTTGCCCTGATAAATGGAGGACAGAAGTGTTTATATATAGGATACTTGTTTTTCCTATCTGTTTTTTCTCTGATGAAGATACAGCTATTTGAATTCATGGAATTTTCTAAAATGAATGGTATCTATTGATGGGAGAGGTATTAAGCAAAGGTGATGTTTGTTCTTGATCTTTGAGAACATTTTAAATAGGAATTTCATTAAACTAAGGTTTTTATTTTGAATTTTTTGTTACATTTTAAAAGCAACTAACTAAAATTTGCTGTTGCTACTGAAACATTGCAGGTAATTCACTTTTATTGGGTTTTGCTAATCATGGAAATTTTTATCTCCTTTTAGTTAATATACAGCAGATTTCAGTGAAAATAAATAGAATCAAAAAGGAAAATGGAGAACTCTTACAAAAAATATCCATTTATGAACAGAAGGTATCATTGTTCTTTCAAGTTTTAGTTTTTCATGGTTTAACTTTAAGGTACTTCCATCTCCAATAGTTTAGCTATTTTGATCATTTTTCTTTCACTGAGTATCCAAGTTCATATGTTCTATAAACTGTCACATTCAAGATATGCTTCATATATGTAATGAATTACTCTTTTTATATTACGAGTTACACACTTGAAGAGAGTTTTATTCTAGTACAGTAATTATAATCTTGGATTCTAATTTTATCACATATTTATATAGATCAATGAATCAAAGAAATGTCTTAAAGACATGAATAGGAATGATAAGATTTCTTTGGATACTCCATCAAAATATCAGGTTTAAATTTAAGAGACATCAAAATGTCAAAAATTCAAACTTGGTAAGAATTCAGCTGCTATGTTTTACCATAAATGGGATTTCTAGACTTTTTTCCCATTGGGTAAACTGAGATTTAAATTTTCTCTTACTGTTCACCACAATCAAAGTGTACATGTGTGGGGGTTCAACACTTTCCTGAATAATGATCTTTAATTGAAGTTTGGATACCAAAACAACTTTTTATGTTCAACATTTAAGAAATATGTTTTATTTTTATAACCTGGGTAGTTAATGTGTGCCCCCAACTGAGAAAATAAATATATGAGAGATGATGGAAGATTTCCGGCCAAGTTGAAAAGTACCTCTTCCACTTACTGATGAGGAAAGAATTTTTCTTTTCTTTTTTTTTTTTTTTTGGTTGCAGCCATCATTGTGGTTTGGTGGGCCCAGGCTGGATTCGAACCCGCCAGCTCAGGTGTACATGGCTGGCGCCTTAGCTGCTTGAGCCACAGGCGCCAAGCTGAGGAAAGAATTTTTCATGGTAATTTAAGGAAGTTTTATTCATTTCTCCTTTTAAAAATGTATGCCATGGAATATTATGCAGCCTTAAAGAAAGATGGAGACTTTACCTCTTTCATCTTTACATGGATGGAGCTGGAACATATTCTTCTTAGCAAAGTATCTCAAGAATGGAAGAAAAAGTATCCAACGTACTCAGCCCTACTATGAAACTAATCTATAGCTTTCATATGAAAGCTATAACCCAATGATAGCACAAGAATATGGGAAAAGGGGCAAAGGAGGGGAGGGGAGGGGGAAGGATGGGTAGAGGGAGGGTAATTGGTGGGACCACACCTACGATGCATCTTAGAAGGGTATAGGTGAAACTTACTAAATGCAGAATATAAATGTCTTAACACAATAACTAAGAAAAAGCCATGAAGACTATGTTAACCAGTTTGATGAAAATATTTCAGATTGTATATGAAACCAGCACATTGTACCCCATGATTGCATTAATGTACACAGCTATGATTTAATAAAAAAAAAAATTCTGTGAGGAAAAGCCATGCCTTTAAAAAATGTTTAGTTGAGCTAAACTGAACAATGTTCCACCTTCTTTGCTTTCCCTTTGCCATCATCTATTCCTTTATCTCATAAACAAGAAGGTCATGGATGCCACAAAATATTAATGGCTCAAGGTGTTTCTTTGTTCCTCATTTCCTCACATGCTTGGCATTTGTTCTAGTCCCAAACTACTAGGCCAATTTCCCATGATACCTATAGGGGTAATTGTAGGATACAGGTTGTTTCTGTTTCATCTTTTAAAAATATCACCCAGTACTTCTGTTGAAATCCTAATGTACGTTATATTTCTATCTTATGAGAAGATATCAGAAAAAGAATTTACTACAGGAAAATTAAATGGTAAAACATTAGAAAACACATCAAAATTTTCTGAGGTAAATGACCTACATTTGCTACAGGATTTTCGTTCCAATCTTAGCTTGAGGAGAACAAATCTTTCATGTTGTAGAAGATAATATTATGTGATATCTATGTGTAATTTTTGTTCTTGGAAATTAAGTAATTAGTGAAAGCATTTTGCATTATGTTCAGATCACCCTTAATGAATCCTAAAGACAGTGATAGGGAAGAGAAACTGAAATCTGAGGGAGGCAGGTACAGCAGAAAAATGGGCAGCTGAATGCCAATGAGGATCTGGTAACAAAAGTTACTCCCACAGATTACATCACTCAGAGAACTGAATGTAATACTTCCTTTTCAAATTAAAAGAAAAATTCACTGTGATGAAATGTGGATCACATGATCATAATGATTCTAACCACATAAAAGTGTATAGTTTTGTAGTATTGAGCATATTCACTTTGGTGTACTAACTTTACTTATTATATGCCTTTTCTCACATCTCTCTTAAAGTCAAAAAACATAAAAAACAAACTGGATAAACCAAAACCAAGAGCCTCCATGGCTAACAACTACTTCCTGGAAGGTATGCTGTTTATCGGGGAGAAGTCCCAGGGAGTGGAAATGAGTTTTCCCAGGAAGGTGAAGAAGGGCTTCCTGCCTTCAGGATTCTCCCTTCCTTTCTCCACCCCAACCATGTTTTCATGTCCACCTGCACTCACACAAAGAAAACTGTTTTCCTCCTCAGGAATTTTAATGAAGCTGAAACAACAATGTGAAGAACTGATAAATGAGAACACAAGAAAGGAAGAAGCATTGGCACTATTGAAGACCAAAGTAGACAATGCATTTGAAGTGTGTCAACAAAGGCCGACTGCAACAGAAGAGTAAGATGTTCATGTGTTCATTAATGTATTGTGTGTGGTATCTATGTAGACAACTGTAATTTCCTTTAGAATACTTTCTGCAGTATTTGTGCCTAATTCAGTAAAAAAAAAAAAGTGCTTGTCAATCCTGCCTTGATTTCTGTAATCTGCATTGTTTCTTTTTATTCATGCATCTTTTTTGTGAACTTGGTCTAGAGGGAGGGCTGATAACCACATTGTTTCACTTCAACATCTGGATACCCCTCTGGATTCATTTCTATAATCCTTTAGGTTTCTATCACTTCCCATTGTATTGTCTTGTGATATGTGTAGTCATGCCATATATGCACAACACTAGTGCATAGTATCATACTAGGTCTCAATTATTGTATAAATACAATATTTTTATACATTTTCATACTATGCATAGGATATATTAGAACTTAAAGAATTGAAGGAGCCATTCAGGAAACTTAAAGATGCGGTAGAAAGTATGAATAACAGATTAAGCCATGGAGAAGACACAATCTCCGAGCTAAAGGATAAGGCTCTTGAGCTAACTCAGGCATTTTTAAAGAGGCAGACAAGAAAAGAGTAAAAGTAAAGCAATCTCTTGGAGAATTATAGGACTTCACAAAGCATACAAATATACAAACTGTAGGTAGCCCTGAAGCAGAAGAAGAGAGACCCAAAGATTAGGAAGCTCACTGGAGGATATCAGAACTGAAAATTTCTCAAGCATCACCAAAGGTTCCAATGCACTCCTTTTAGATGGATATCAAATCCAGTCTGTCTCAATACAAACAGAGCATCTCCTAGACAAATTGTAATGAAGCTGGCCAAGGTCAAAGGAAAAGAGACAATTCTGCAAGCAGCCAGGAGTAAGCACCAATTGATCTACAGGAGCTGATTAATCAGAGTGAAATTGGACTTTTCTTTTTTTTTTTGAGACAGAGCCTCAAGCTGTCACCCTGGATAGAGTGCTGTGGCATCACAGCTCACAGCAACCTCCAATTCCTGGGCTCAAGCGAGTCTCCTGCCTCTGCCTCCCAAGTAGCTGGGACTACAGGTGC
>CAUYRH010041640.1:0-12481 GCA_963574655.1 Perodicticus potto | reverse complement strand
CCCTCCCTTGCCCCTTTCCCCATTTATTGTGCTATAACTGGGTTTTAGCCTTCATATGAAAGCTATAGATTAGCTTCATAGTAGGGCTGAGTACATTGGATACTTTTTCTTCCATTCTTGAGATACTTTGCTAAGAAGAATTTGTTCCAGCTCCGTCCATGTAAACATGAAAGCGGTAAAGTCTCCATCTTTCTTTAAGGCTGCATAATATTCCGTGGTATACATGTACCACAATTTATTAATCCATTCGTGGGTCGATGGGCACTTGGGCTTCTTCCATGACTTAGCAATTATGAATTGGGCTGCAATAAACATTCTGGTACGGATGTCTTTATTGTGATGTGATTTTTGGTCTTCTGGATATTTTCCTAGTAAAGGAATTATAGGATCGAATGGCAGATCTATTTTTAGATCTCTAAGTATTCTCCAAACATCCTTCCAAAAGGAATATATTAGTTTGCATTCCCACTTTTTAATGTTACTTTTTCATCATCTGTAAATCATTCTCCTAAGTAAGGGTCGTTAGGAAAACTAGAATAAAGACTCATTCAAAAATCGTGTTGCTCTGCCTGAGCAGAGTTGATGTATGTTTTAAGATCATTTGGTTTTCGAAGTTTTTATTCTATTTTTGTGATAAAACACCCTGGCCCCAAAGAAAAATCTTCTTTTTTTGTGCAAGGCAGTCAGTGTGGTCAGAAGCTCTTCGTGTGGAGACAACACCCTCACCCTGAAGTTCTGCCCATGGGTGTGGTTTATTTCCTGATTCGTTCATTCCTTCATTCATTCCCTCACTTCAAACAGGTGTCAGGCCTCAGCTCTGTGTGCTGACCGACACTTCTCTCTGACGTATACAGAAGGTCTTTTCTTTTTCCTTTTGAAAGCTTTTCGCCTATGGTGTCATATTCAATGAAGATCAAAGTAGATTTTTCCTGGAGGTTTTCTTAAGCAAATGGAAAAATCACAGCATGCAATACGCAGCAAGAACTTCTTCAAATCTGCTTGCCAGAGGCAGGAAGTCCCCGAGTTACAAACATCCAACTGATGCACAACTCACACTTAGGAACAGAGGCTATTCCGGTAAGTCCCTGAGTTACAAACATCTGACTAATGTACAACTTGCACTTCCAAATGGAGGCAATCACAGGTCTTAGGAAAATGTGCCTGTTCCAACTCACATACAACTTCAACTTAAAAACAAACCTACACACCTATCCCGTTTGTAACCCGGGGACTGCCTGGACAGGTATTTAGCTTCAGGAATGTATTTAGTACATCATCAACTCAGCTGACCACCTCCTCCTGTCAGCCCCCCGGGCTCTCAACTTTGTCTTCATCCATTCCCCTCACAAATGTTTTCATCTTTTTTTTTCTCTAGGTAGCCCCCAAACCCTTTCCTATGTATTTTGATCTAGCTCTTTTCTAGGCTCCAGCTTAATGTATTATCCTAACCACGCAGACCTTCCTCCTGGGGGCCTCCCCCTAACAATGTGTGGGAAGAAAGAGATTATGATGAATTGTATGCTATTCTTTTACCCGATTTGATGAATAGATTATAGTTACTTATGCTTTAATTTTTTACCTATGTAACATAAAGAATGTTATCCATAAAGATGCCATCCCAGCTCTTGAATAGTCGATTATCACAATATAGTGTAG
Organism: Perodicticus potto; assembly: GCA_963574655.1. NCBI lineage: Eukaryota > Metazoa > Chordata > Mammalia > Primates > Lorisidae > Perodicticus > Perodicticus potto. Next base: position 10,825 of record CAUYRH010041640.1, on the reverse strand, counting down.
GAAGTATTGAGGTTCACTCACTTAACAAGTATTTATTGAGCATCTATTACATGTCAGCCACTCTTCTCGATGCTGGATGACGCAGTGAACCAAAGGGACAGTGTTCCCTGTCCTCAGAAAGCTTACATTCGCAGGAGGGAGGCGAATTGATAAAAACTAAACAGATAAAAAACACAAGTGGTTTGTATGACAGTAAATGTACTGGAGAAAAGTAAAGTAGGGGCAGGAGCGGGGGCAAGTCACCCTATTGCCTATAAGGCCCAGATTAAAATCTGGGGTTGAGGGATGGCGTGGACTTCTGGGTGTATTTGTGTTGGTGTGTGAAATTATTATCCCTGATGGCCTCAGGCAAAAAGGCAGTGGTAAGATGCTGGGGAATGGATTCAGGTGGCCGTCTCCATTCTCCTACCCATGGCGACCTGAGCATTTATCAGCGACTGTCCTCTCTGGACCCCACCCGGTTTGGGGGATTCCTCCTGAGCTATAGCAATGGAGAAAAGTGAGAGCTGTGGAAATAGAGATTGGCATTTGGAGGATAGGAGAAACATTGTGTTTTGATCATTAGGTTCAGTGAAGCCTGGACTGCCATACGGAAACTTGACTGTCCAGAAGGGGTGTGACCTGATGGCAACAGACCAACCCAGCTGCTCAGTCTTCCTGACCACCTGTGTGGCCCTCCTTCCCTCAGGGTATAGGGCAGGGCACCCTTCACATTGGAAATAGGAGGTTAAGCAGGGGTATCCAACCTTTTACTTTCTCTGCTGCAAATTGGAAAGGTAAGAGTCACACATTCAATGCACAAACACCAACAGTGACAGCTGATGAGCAAAGCGAGTTATTCAATGACACAGATAAGCAAAATAGTCCTCAAAAAATCAGCATGTGGCCTGTGGCCACAGGTTGGACACCCATGGGGTCCACTTCCAGAGTGGCCCTTGTACGTCTTGCTTTGGGAGGGAAATTCTAATTTCTATGACCCATCTCCAGGGAGAAAGGTGAGTGGGAGACAGGAGGGTAGGAGAACCCCTAAAGGCCTTGCTTCCAAGGCCTTCTGTCTCCTCCAGTCCCAAGTCCTCAGCATGCCAAGGCGTCATAGTTAGATATCATATTCTGAGCCCCAAAGGAGCATGGAGGTGGGAGGAGGCAAGTAGAAAATTAGGCACTTAGGCTGTCTCAGGGTAGGAGACAGCATAGGAGTTATGCATTTGAGGACGGCAGTGCAAAATATCCTCCGATGGCCGTACCAGGGGGAGCATAGGGTGTAAAGTGAAGTCAGGGGTCCATCTGGAGGGCGGCAGTCGGCTTTCAGGAAGGCACTTGCCTGCCATGCTCTGACTGTAGCTTTCCTACCACCAGCGCTGGGGAAGCATCAGAAACAAGAGAAGGAAATACCAGATCCTCAGAAAGACTCTTCTGGTATCTGTGTTTTACGGGCAAAAAGACTCATTGGGGGAAAAGCAATGTTTCATTCAAGCGAGGTCAGAGGGTAGTAGGGAAGGCGAGGTGGAGACGAGCATCTATGTATCTGTATAATCCAAATCGTCTTCTGCAGGACAGCCCTGCGGCTATTCTAAGACTCCTCTCTGAATGCCCGGGTGGGGTCTTCCCTACGCTCCACCCGACAAGCCTCCCAGTTGCTAGGTCTCCCCACCGCCGAGCTGTGTGCACTTGCACGGGACTGTCAATGCTGCCTGTCCTTTGTCTCCCTGTCCTGTTATCCCCTTATGCAGACATTGACGTCAGAGTGAACAGGTGTTGCTAATGGTACTAGAGACTAGGAGATTCGGGAAACGACAACTTCAAGGCCAAAATAATAACATTTTAATTGGAAATCTACCACGAAGAGACTAACCTATGTAGATATATGCAAATCCTATGCAAACACTCATGTGGCCTTCCCAACTATTGTCAGAACCTCAATTCGACCTGTGGGAATTCTTAATGGTAAATGCTATTTCAGCCAAGGCTGAGGGCTGTTGGTGAACAATTCTAGGATTTTACCTGTGTTTAAACCATAATTAAGAAATATATTGATGGCAACCTGAACTTAATTAGCTTAATTGAATGTTGGGATTGATTGGGTCTTGAGAGAGCCGGGTCTCTGAAGCTAAGCCTTGGGGAGCTTGCGGGAGGTGGAAGGGAAAAGCGAAGTTTAAAGCACCAAGTGGAAATGAAAAGGAATGGGCGAGGAGCCACTGGGAGCTTTATGAAAGGCGAAAGACTCTTATCAGAGACTTGAAAGAGGAATGCTTACATTCCAAGTCACGCACAGCCGTTCTAGGTCAGACCACTCAGTCAAATAGGAAAAAAATGACGTTGGGAAGCGAGATTATGTGAGATAGAGGGGGGAGCAGGCACGTGAGTGTGGGAGTGTACCACCCTAAATACGCACCGGCATTACCCTGAGGTCCAGCCCGGTACTTGCAGGCCAGGCCATGGGGCTCCATACAAAGCCTTCAGGTTACACTGCAGAGCCTGGGGAGGGGCCGTGGAGCCTGATGGTGGCGAACAAAGGGTTTCAGCTGTGATAAGTAGGTTATCATGTTATATTTCTAATAATGATTTACTATTCTCATTTACAAACAACCACATTATCTAGAGTTAAGAAACCTTGAGATTCAATCCTAGCTCTGCCCCCTTTTGATAACGCGGCCCAGGGCAAATTGCTTTGCACCTCTAAGCCTCAGTGTCTTGACTCAGAAAGGTACAGATCAAGCCCAGTGTGATGGTGGAAATGGACAAAGCCACCTTGGTCCTGATCAGTCCTTACCTCACATTCGCATGGGCTCCTGTGATTTGTAAGAGGCTGTGCTGATGGCAAACCGCAAGTCCTGGTTCCAAGCCTGTGTTCTTTCCATTACGTGTTTCTGCCATAAGACCCTCTGCCCTCCGCCCTGGATCTCCCCTTGTCTTCAGAGCTGTCCACACTTCCTCCCCTCCCATTCTCTCTTTGGGAGCAGCTTCCCCACCTGTGTCAACAGAAACCTTGTGACTGCTCAGCCTAGCATCAATTTTGCTGTCTGTATTTCCCTTTCATGGCACTCTCAAAGTTCATTTCTCCATAAAATCTCTCCCTTCCACTCCTATGATAACGGAATAATGATAAAGAATAAACTAGGATGCAATATATTTATAATTTGGCCTTGTAATTATGTCCACATGCTTACCTCTTTATATGCAGGTGGGAAAAAGGAATAATTAGAAGGAAGCAAGTCAAAATGTTACCAGATGTTAATTCTGGGCATTGATAAGGTATTCCAGACTTTCCCCAAAGATATGTTATTTTTAATTGGGAAAAATAAACATGATTTTTAAAACCTTCCTGTACTATCCTAGGAGGCCAATTGACTTGGATCTCAACCCTAATTTTTTTCTTTTTATTAAATCATAGCTGTGTACATTAATGCAATCAGGGGATACAATGTGCCGGTTTCATATACAATTTGAAATATTTTCATCAAACTGGTTAACATAGCCTTCACGGCATTTTGTTAGTTATCATGTTAAGACACTTATATTCTACATTTAGCAAATTTCAATTATTAACTGTGTGAGTCCTCTTCTTGGGAGGACTTTGTCTCCATAAGTGAGGAGGTTTTTTGAGTTATTCCTGCCTTCTGCATCCTGAGGATCTGTGAGTCTTCCTTCAATTACCAAATCACATTGGATCGGAAACTCCAAAAGGACGAGGAGCCCTGTGAGGGTGGCGCCTCCCTTTCATTTATTTTGGTGGATTTCTCGCTTCCTGGCTTGTATTTTTACTTATGAGGGTCTTGGTACGGAGTTACTGTGAACAACAAGGAGAGAGAGTGACAGAAGCCGGTGGACACGGGATAGAGATGGGGTGACGCAGCCACGAGGACATCGCACCTGACTCAGGCCACCCTGGCCCTGCTGGGCTCCTGCTGAACTTTTGTGAACATTCCCCAGGGACGTGGTGCTCCAGGACTGGTGTTTCCCAGAATGAACACCTCTAAGAAATGTAAATTTCTCTGTCTCAAGCATCCTGTCCCAAGCTTTGGCAGCATGAGAGGCACATTCTCAAGAGAACAACTGCTCAGATGTAGCATATTGCAGCAACAGAAGCCCTATAGCTAAAGGATTCAAAGATTCTCTTGAGGTCACATCTGCCTTTTCCACAAGTGTCTTCACAAATGACCTCCACTGTTGAAGTAGCATTTTTTTCCTTTAGGTGTGGCGGTGACACACTGGATCCCTTGGGAAAAAGGGATCATGTAGCCCACCCCAAACACACCCACCACCGTGCCCACGGTGAGACTTCAAATGTGGCTCAAGACTAACCTAGATTTGGGGCAGTTCAGAACCAGCTTAGAAGGTTCTTTCAACCTGATTTTGTAACTGATCTGACTCAGACACTCCTATCACTTCTACATTGCTGCCTAGGTTTGAGTCATCTCATGGTTTAACAGCCCCTCTGTCCGGCCTCGACCTCTTCCTAACACCCCCCGCTCTGTGCCCAGCTTCACCAGGCTGCAACTCAGCAGGAAATCGTGACCTAGCCAGGGGTCCCTTGGTTATTTCTTTGGACCCCTGATGAGAGAGGTATTTTCCTGTGTAGTCAGAGTAAATACCACGTAGTCATGGTAAGTCCGTGAAGAAAGGATGACACTGGTCTTCAGATGTCTGGTTTAGCTCGACAGCATCATGTTCCTGGGACTGCTGTACGTGGTAAGTGTGTGCATGCCTGCATGCGTGTGCCATCTTGGGCAGGTTAACGTCCAGACTTACTATGTTGTGTTCACATCGCATAGACTGTACCTTTTGTCCATTCTGGATTTTTTTTGAAGTTTTCTTTTTATTATTATTATTTTTTTATTAAATCATAGCTGTGTGCATTAGTGCAATCATAGGGTACAATGTTACAATGTGCTGGCTTCATATACAATCTGAAATATTTTCATCCAACTGTTCGACAGAACCTTCATGGGATCTTCTCATTTATTGTATGAAAACATTTGTATTCTGCATTTAGTAGGTTTCACCTGTACCCTTCATCAATCCACGAATGGATCAATAAATTGTGGTACATGTATACCATGGAATATTACACGCAGCCTTGAAGTTTTCTTTATAGGTTAGCCTACGACCACTTTGGTTGTTCAGTGTCCTAGTTTCCCTTATAAAGGTGTATGTTCTTTCTTTGAGCGTGTTAACATGTCAGTTAAGCATGTTCAACATGGAGCTGACTCCTGGGCTCCTCATCACATTAGAACCAGCCTTAATCTTGTCCTGGCGTCACAACTGTCCTGCCTTCTCAGGGAAATTAGCCTCCTCTGCTTCACTTTTCTTCAATAAGGGGATAATAATTTTCCCCCACCTAATATCATGGCTCCAGCATTAAATGAGATAATAGCAAAAGTAAATCTTTTTTTCTATTTTTTGTACAGACAGGGTCTTGCTCTTGTTCAGACTAATCTCAAATTCCAGATCACAAGCAATCCTCCTGCTTCGGTCTCCCAAAAGCTATAATTGCAGGTGCAAGTTACCATATCTGGTCCCTTTAGCATTTCTTTCCTTTTTTTTTTTTTTTAATTAAATCATAGCTGTGTACATTAATGCAGTCATGGGGTACAATGTGCTGGTTTTATATACAACTTGAAATATTTTCATCAAACTGGTTAACATAGCCTTCACAGCATTTTCTTAGTTATTGTGTTAAGACCTTTATATTCTACATTTAATAAGTTTCTCCTGTACCCTTCTAAGATGCACCGTAGGTGTGGTCTCACCAATTACCCTCCCTCCACCCATCCTCTCCCCTCCCCTCCCCTAACTTGCCCCTTTCCCCATATTCTTGGGCTAGATTTGGGTTTTAGCTTTCATGTGAAAGCTATAAACTAGTTTCATAGTAGGGCTGAGTACATTACACAGTGCCTGGAACATTGTAAGCACTCAAGTCAGTGTTTAGCAATTTTAAAGAGTTGTATGTGTAACTTATTCATGATAATATTTTATTTTTGTCTTTATTAAAGTCAGGATCAAGAAGGTCATTTCTATCACTAGCTCCTTATATTTTGCCTTACGTATTTTGCCATTAGGTAACACTGCATCCCCTACCGCTTCTTTGTAAAGTATGCCTTTTGTCAACATAACTCTTCTTTGTCTCATATAATGCTTTTACCCTGCATTCCTCTTTGAAAAGTTGCCGATCACTGCTTTCTTTTCACTTGTTTTGTGTGTTTGATAAATATTTGGTTAGCTTCCTCGAACTCAGCCTTCTTCTTTCTGGTTCTGTGGACCATTTGTCTTTTGTAAGCAGCACGTGGTTAAATTTTGCTTTTAACCCAATCTGAAAGACCTTTTATTAGGGAACTTAAATCATTTATATTTACTGTCAGAACCGATAAGTTGGATCTTATTTCTGTCCTTTGGTTTTATGCTTCCTCATCTTTATGCTTTCTGGGGCTTCCTGTGCTGTGCTGTGCTTTTCTTTCTTTCTTTCTTTCTTTCTTTCTTTCTTTCTTTCTTTCTTTCTTTCTTTCTTTCTTTCTTTCTTTCTTTCTTTTCTTTCTTTTCTATGTGGGCTATCTTATCTTTGGGGACTTTTTTTCCCTTTCTATTGATTTAAAAGCTGAATATCTGCTTTTAGCTAGTACTAGGTAAACCTAAAAAAAAAAAGAAAGAAAGAAAGAAAAGAAAGACAGGGAGAAGGAGATCCCTGCTCTCCTCTAGTGACAGAAGTGTAATAGAGTATGGTAGGTGGGCAGCCAGGCCACTGAGCCTGGCAGTCAATAAAATCGGTCGTAAACCTCAAAAGGATAGTGATGGCTATTCCCTGAGCCTCCTGCCTGAAGCTGTGCAAAGCCCAAGCTATGGGGCTCAGTGTCACGTTGCCGTGCTCCACAGGTGGGACCCCGCCTGCTTGTCTAGTCCCATCTCCCACAAGACTTAGCTGAGTTCCCTGTGCTCCGGGCATCCACATACCTTGACTCTGAATGTCTCTTCTTTGACTGGAAAAGCCCCTGAAGCCCTAATGCTGTCTGCGTGCACACACGTGTGTTTTGCCTTTCTTTCTGCCATGCCGCTCTTCCTTAGATAGATTTATGGAGTAGAGTCCACTGGACAAACCTAATTTCCTTTGCGTTCCAACTTCGTTACTTGTAGCTCTAGACGCCTTAGAAAAAAGTTTTGACGTGGAACCAAATGTTCTCATTTGTCCAATGGGAATACTAATATTATGTCTCCCCCAGAGGAAGAGCTGAATCAGATCATGAGATAAACATTGGAAGACTTAGCAGAATGCACAGCACAGAGTCGCTATTCCGTATATTTTTAATAAATGAACAAAGAACAGAAGAAATATAGGAGGGACGAGAGGAAGGATTGATTTTTTTTTAATGCATTATTCATTTTAAAAAAATCAAGTTGCGAGATGACTTACTTTAGAAAGATGAAAGCTTATATTTCTGATCACCGCCACCAGATCGGTTTCAATAACCCCCCTTGTGTCTGGGGCAGAGTGGCAGTCATGTGGTCCACAAAGCATTTCATCTGCAGGGAACATCTTCATTTATATTGGCCTGCCTTGCAAAGGCCCGCAGGCCTAGGGCAAATTTATTAAAGTGGAGTCTATTTGTTCAATTTATTAACCAGGAATATTTGAAGGGTTTTCATTTAGAAGAGCGAGTTGATTTATTCTGTTTGGCGTTAGATAGCAGGGCCAAGTTCAGTAAGTAAAAGTTCTAGGAAGGCAGACTTTTAGCTCAGCCTAAAATATATCAAAAGGTTTGTTGAAAGAGGAGTCATTCATGTATTCATTTGACATGTATTCGTCAATTTGGATCAGAGAAAAGTAAACTGCCTTTTGTACAGCTCTCACTCTGTCTGGGACACAGTAATTGGCTCTCTCACACATTTTAATATCACATATTTCTTTTTACTATGTTAAGAGTCATATTATTCTATTATACAGATATCAAAAACTGAGGCTCGAAGAGATTGTCACTTGCCCAGTATAAACAATAGCGCAAGATTGAGTCTGGCTTAAAAGGCAAAACTATTTCCTGGAGAATTAATTTCATTTCCATTTGATTGTGCTGTCTTCCAGAACAAAGAGAGGATCACATTTGTAAAACCCCCAGAAACTGGATGCCCCACTGAAAAATCCATCAGCCCACCTTATGGCTCATTACTCTATCTTTTACCTTCTTCCTGTCTCTCTCTCCATCCCCATCAGCCCCAAAACAGTCCCAAGCTGTAGCCCAAAATGAAACACTTGGCAGTTGAAACACCAGATTGTGAGAGTTGTCAGACCTTCTCTAAATTGCTGCTCTTCACAGGGACACTTCCTCCTTCACAGCTTCCCACCAAAGTGGTTTCCTCGCCTGGACTTAACTAGGAGGTTCAGTCCCTCGGGACCATCCTGAAGGAGGCCTGGCAGAGCAGGTGAGAGGTGGGACTGTGGGGGAAGGGCAGCCAAGGGGGCTTAGCTACTGTCCAGGCGTCTGGGGCAGAGCGGGAGACGGACAAGACACCCAGCTTCTCTCTCTTCCTACTCCTTGACCTTCACCAGAGCTTCCCCTCAGCAGAACCCAGCCAGGAACCAGAAAGCAAAGATGCCCCCATGAAGCTGTCCACAGAGGTCAGTCTCCTGGGCCATAGGGCAGGGCAGAGGAGGAGCCAAGCAGAAAACAGCCAGTTCATAAGGGGAGACGGAACAAGTGATGTGCGGGGCAGAGCAGAGAGGGAAATCCAGTGTCGAATCACCATGGCAGAGCTTCTTCCACTTTCTCTGAGCCCAACTTTCAGAAAGGAAAGTGTTAGAAAATTCTGTAATGATTCCTTCTAAGGCAGCTGCCCATTTACACACAGCCCCTCCCACACGCCATGCTGGTTTCAGTACGTGTGAGTCTCTTGAAGGAATTCTCCTGCATGGTAAGCTTCACATGGGCCTACCACACACTCCATACTTTATTCTAAATCCTGATAGTACAGAAAGCAAAAATATAGGACCCCTGTCCTTTTTTATGCTAAAGAAACATATGAGAATCAGTTAGTTCGATGTGTTAGGTATAAAATAAAAGTATGAATGCTAGTCTGTGGGATCTCAGGTCAAGTGAATAACCCTCCCTGAGAGAAGGAGGAAAGAGATGTTTGGGTCTTAAAGGAGGAGTTTGACGGTAACAGGAGAGGGCAGGACGCTTCCGGGAAGATGGCACGGCAAATGCCAAGTTCCATACGATTGAAGAGAGATGACGTGTTCAGAGAACAGCTAGAAAGCAGCTGTGGCTGGGACCTGGGTCAGAGGTTATGCAATGGAGTGCAGCGCTATAGGGCTTCTTTAGCAAGTCAAAATCCAAAGTCTTGTGTCTTCCTATTTAGCAAGTCATGAGGAAATGCTTCCCAAAAAGCTAAGCATTGCTTTTCCTAACTATTCCCTCCCACATCTTTCTAAGAGAAACCAGAAAGGAATGAAATTCTGGGTAGGAATTTTTCATGGAAATTTCCAACATAGGTTATATCCCTGCCCTTAGGTATTTTAAAATTAGTTAATCTGGGAACGCTTCTTGGAAGAGGGGCATTTTGACCTAATGCCTAAAGATAGAGGAAAGAAAACCAGCAATTTTTGAGCCTCTACTATGTTATATTTAATACGGTAGCTGCTTTTTATATATTATTTCATGTAAATATCATGGGAATCCTATGAGGTGGAGATTAGTAGCGCCATTTTGCAAATAGGAAACTGAAGCGCAGAAAAGTGTCTTGTCTAAGATCACCCAACTAGATATGAACCAAGGCAGAATTCAAACTTGGCTGGACATGAAACCAAAACCTATATTCTAGGCATTCTGCTATGTTTGTTCCCAAAGGACCATGAAAGAGGCACACAGTCGAGGTAGAAGGATAAGGCAGAAAGTGAGTGGTTTATTGTTTTGTTTTGTTTTTTTCCTGGAAATGGGTGTTCTCACACAGCAAGATTGCAGAGAGGACTTAGAGAAATAAGATACAAACGCTCCCTGACCGATAATGGTTCAACTTCTGATTTTTTGGGACTTTAAAAACAATACACAATCAATGGAAACTATACTTTGCTTTTCGAACGTTAATCTTTTCCTGGGTGAGCAATACACAATATGACACTATCTTGAGAGGTCAGTTGGCAGCAGTGAACCGTAGCTCCCCAGTCAGCCACACAATTCTAAGGGTGAACAACTGGTATTATGTTCTATAGTGTACAGTATCCAAACAGTTACATGAGATGTCAATGCTTTATTATCAAACAGACATTGTGTTAGATGCTTTTGCCCAATTGTAGGCTAACGTAGGTGTTCTGAGCATGTTTCCAATGGGCTAGGCTAAGCTATGATGTGTCCTAGGTCACACGTATCAAATGTATTGTCAGTTTAGGCTATTTTCAACTCACAATGGGTTTATTCGGACATAGCTCCCCAATAAGTCCAGGAGGATCTGTGCCTTCTTGTTGTGTATTTCTGCAGCTTTGCATATGTTGGCGTCACAGTCCAGAATGTTCTCTCACCACAGCTCCACCTTGTGTGGCTTATGATGCCCCCATATCTTTCAGGATTTAGCTTAGCTATCCTTTCTGCTGGGAATCCTTGCACTCGTTACATAAGGTCAGGTGCACCTTCACTGTTTACCTCTCTCCCCAGAGGCCGAGCTCCCTCCCCACTCTATGTGGCTTCAACACCACTCAAAGCCCACTGCGTAACAGCTGCTTTATCAATGATAGTTTCTGCTTTCTTACCCCTCTTTCTGAAAGCAGCAGACATTGTGAATGAAGACTTCAAGATAAATAAGAAAACAATCATTTTAGTCAATAATGGAAGAAAAAGTATCCAATGTA
>CAUYRH010041638.1:0-22406 GCA_963574655.1 Perodicticus potto | reverse complement strand
GAATGGCAGATCTATTTTTAGATCTCTAAGTATTCTCCAAATATCTTTCCAAAAGGAATGTATTAGTTTGCATTCCCACTAACAGTGTAGAAGTGTTCCCCTTTCTCCACATCCATGCCAACATCTCTGGTTTTGGGATTTTTCTATGTGGGCTAATCTTACTGGAGTTAGATGATATCTCAAAGTAGTTTTGATTTGCATTTCTCTGTTGATTAAGGATGATGGACATTTTTTCATGTGTCTGTAGGTCATGCACCTGTCTTCTTCAGAGAAGTTTCTCTTCAAGTCCCTTACCTACCCTGAGATGGGATCACTTTGTTTTTTCTTGCTAATACATTTGAGTTCTCTGTGGATTCTGGTTATTAAACCTTTGTCGGAGACATAACCTGCAAATATCTTCTCCCATTCTGAGGGCTGTCTGCTTGCTTTACTTACTGTGTTCTTAGCTGTGCAGAAGCTTTTTAGTTTTCTCAAGTCCCAGTAGTGTATTTTTGGTGTTGCTTCAATTGCCCGGGTGGTCCTTCTCATAAAATATTCACCCAGACTGATTTCTTAAAGAGTTTTCCCTGCACTTTCTTCTAGTATTTTTATAGTTTCATGTCTGAAGTTTAAATCTTTAATCCAGTGAGAGTCTATCTTCGTTAATGGTGAAAGGTGTGGGTCCATTTTCAGTGGTCTACAGGTTGCCAGCCAGTTCACCCAGTGCCATTTGTTAAATAGGGAATCTTTTCCCCCACAGTGTTTTTAATTGACTTGTGAAAGATCAAATAACGAGAAGTAGCTGGGTTCATCTTTTGGTTCTCTATTCTGTTCCATACATCTATCTATCTATTTTTATGCCAGTACCATGCTGTTTTGATCATTATTGGTTTATATAGTACAGTCTCAGGTCTGGTAGCATAATTCCTGCTGCTTTGTTTTTATTTCTGAGTAATGTCTTGGCTATTCAAGGTTTTTTCTGATTCCATATGTAAATCTTTTATGATCTTAAATTTGGCAGTGGATTCTTAGAAAAAACACCAAAAGCATAAGCCACAGAATAGAAAAGATAACCTGGAGATTGCCTGTATTAAAAACTTACAATTCAAAGGATACTATCAAGAAAGTAAAAACCTAGAGTGCTAGAAAATATTTGCAGATTATATATCTGATAAGGCAATTTTTGGTACCAAGGGCCAGTTTTATGGAAGACAGTTTTTGCACAGACTGGGGTTGGGGGTGGAGCATTGCTTTAGGATGATTCCAGCACATTACATCACGTCAGGCCATCAGGCATTAGCTCTCATAAGGAGCAGGCAGCCTAGTTCCCTCAGATGAGCAGTTTACAGTAAGGTTCCTGCTTCTGTGACAAGCTGATGCCGCCATGTATCTGACAGGAGGTGGGGCTCCAAGAGTGATGCAAACAGTGGGGAGCAGCTGTAGACGGTGCGTTGCTGGCTGCCTCTAGCCCAGCAGTTCTCAACCTGTGGGTCGCAACCCCTTTTGGGGTCTCCCATATATCAGATATTTACATTACAATTACATTACATTACAATTTATAACAATAGCAAAATTACAGTTATGAAGTAGCAACGAAAATAAATTTATGGATGAGAGTCACCACGACATGAGGAGCTGTGTGAAAGGGTCGCAGCACTAGGAAGGTGGAGAACCCCTGCTCTAGCCTGCTGCTCACCTCCTGCAGCACGGCCCTGTTTTCTTACAGGCCACAGGCGGGTACCGTCCACGGCCTGGAGTTAGGGACTCAGTATCGAGAATATGTACAGAACTCTCACAACTCTGTAGTAGAAAGGCAAATAATCCAATTACAAAATGGCAAAGACTCTATAGGCATTTCTCCAAAAAAGATAAGCAAATGTTCAGTAAGTATATGAAAAGATGTTCAGCAGTTAGCTGGGCGTTGTGGTGGGCACCTGTAGTCCCAGCTACGTGAGAGGTTGAGGCAAGAGAATCGCTTAAGCCCAAGAGTTTGCGGTTGCTGTGAACTGTGATGTCATGGCAGTCTCCCAAGGGCGACATAGTGAGACTCTGTCTCAAAAAAAGGAAAAGAAAAGATGTTCAGCATTATTAGTCACCAAGGAAATAACAAATCAAAATCACAGGGCAGATAGCATTTCACACCCATTAGGATGGTTATAATCTAAAAGATGAAAGTGTTGGTGAGGTTGTAGAGAAATTAGTATTCTGTGTATTGCTGATGTGAATATAAAGTAGTACAGCCGCTTTGGAAAACAATCTGGCAGTTTCTAACAGTGTTGAACATGGAGGTTTTTGACCCAGCAGCAGTTTTACTCCTGGAAATTTTACCCAACATAATGAAAAATGCATGTCCATGTAGAATCTTGAACATGAATGTTTATAGCATTATTTGTAATAGCCAAAAAGTTAGCCTATATGTATGGCTAAACAAGATCATATGGCCATAAAATGAAATAGTATTCAGCAATAAAAATGATACATGGTTTGACTGCTGTTCGGATGAACCTTGAGAACATTCATGAAAAGCAACATATAAAGATAGAAAATAGATTACTGGATTGCCAGGGGACAGGGAGAATTACAGGGATATGGGGTCTCTCTTTAGAGGTGAAAATGTGAACATTTTCATTTTTGATTGCTTTGTTTATGGCTAAGTTGTATAACTGTCATCTTACCAGTCTGACACTTTTTGAGAATCATGAACAAAATTTTTTTTTATTATTATTTGGGGTTCATTGATGGTACAAAGAATTAGTTTTCACTGCTTGCATTTGTTAGGCAGAGTCCCTCTTAATAGTCTAGAATTTTTTCTTATAATCCATATGAGGACTGGCGTGGTGGCTCACAGCTACAATCCTAGCACTCTGGGAGGTAAGTCAAGGTGGGAGGATCACTTTAATGCAGGAGTTCAAGACCAGCCTAAGCAAGAGCAAGACCCTGTCTCTACTAAAAACAGAAAAATAATCAGGGCATTGCAATAGGTGCCCATAGTCCCAGCTACTCGGGAGGCTAAGGCAGGAGGATTGCTTGAGCCCAGGAGTGAGGTTGCTGTGAGCTGTGATGCCACAGCACCGTAGAGTGGGCAACAGAGTGAGACTCTTGTCTTTAAAAAAAAAAAAAGAAAGAAAACAATAATCACTGAAAGCAATGTTTGTTGGGGGAAAGTTTGTCATGTTTTAGGAAGTCAGTTTGATTTCTGCATTTCCACTAGTTCTCTGAATTCGAACTAATGATTTAAAAGTTAATTTTTTGGACTTTATAAGTGTCTGGATTATGTATCAACATTATTGAGTTATCCTGTACCTGTTCTGAACAATGAATGTTTGAATCTAAAATTGATTTTTTTTTTTCCAATAATAGTTTACTTCAGACTTCAGTCTTTTCAAAAAGAATTGGTGGAGATTAGGGGTTTTCTTGAGAGGAATTAAAAAGGAAAGAAAGGTATATGGTTTTCACAGGTTTGTTAACTGATTAGATAGCAGTAGGAAGCAGGTCTTCATCATAAAAATATTGTAGGGATTTCTAGTAAAGCTCTATCTGTGTCTGCATTTTTTAGATCATACTGTATTTTAAAGCCCACTTTGCACATTTGTGATTCTAGAGAAAGACGGCGACGAAGAAGCAGGAGTGGAACGAGATCTCCTAAAAAGCCTCGGTCTCCTAAAAGAAAACTGTCTCGCTCCCCCTCTCCTAGGAGGTAAGGGTTTCATAGCTTGTCAGCCTTGCCTAAGGTGGAGTGTAGATCTTTTTTTGTGTTTTTCAGAAATTGTCCATTGTGAAGCTCTCCTGTGAACGTTCTTAAGAATGTTTTGATGTATTCTTCTTTAAAACTTGAGACTTAAACACTCTAGGATTTCGAAGTCGTCCTATTTATATCTTGTGAACTTGGGTCAGGCTCACTATCTTACTGTCATTCTAGACATAAAAAGGAGAAGAAGAAAGATAAAGACAAAGAGAGAAGTAGAGATGAAAGAGAACGATCAACCAGCAAGAAGAAGAAAAGTAAAGACAAGGAGAAAGACCGGGAGAGAAAATCAGAGAGTGATAAGGATGTAAAAGTATGTTTACAGACTGATTTATTTGGGTATTTTGGGTGATGCTGGTACTTTTGAGAAGTGATTTTTCTTTGAAGACGTTTAATTTTATTATTTTCCTTGGCAAAGCAGGTTACACGAGATTATGATGAAGAGGAACAAGGGTATGACAGTGAGAAAGAGAAAAAGGAAGAGAAGAAACCGATAGAAGTTGGTTCCCCTAAAGTAAAGGAATGTTCTGTGGAAAAGGGAACTGGTGATCCACTGAGAGAATCCAAAGTGAATGGGGACGACCACCACGAAGAAGACATGGACATGAGCGACTGAGCGGCCGGGGCCACCTGTGCACACGCGTCAGTGTCATTCCTTTGCAAGATTGATTGTGCTGTCCCTGTTCATCTCAAGCCTAGATGTATACAGCTCTGAGTTATAAATGGTTATAAAGCTCCTGGTTTTGACATTAGTTATTTACATCAAAAAGCTTTTAGGAAACGGTGCAGGAGTAACCAGTTGTCACAGTGAAAGCTGACTGAGCAACCGAGCAGTTTACTACCCTGGTGCTGCTTCATCATAAAAGTGAAAAGCTGCATGCATCTACACAGAGCAGGCATGGGTTGTTTATGTTGTATGATCTCCTTTATCAAGTAAGTTCACTTCATAGTACTTCTAGAATTTGATTCATTGCCGTAATAGAGCCATGTAGGGAATGCACTGATTGCATGTTATTGTGGCAAGAATATCCTAAATGTCATTAAAATCCTCCAACATGACAGATCTACTTACGGTCTTGTTTGTCGACATGACGAATTAACGTTCTTACAGTTACATCTGGAAATGAGCATTTGAAATAGATAATCCTTTAAGCCTTGTGGCGAAATTTTTGTGGCTTTTGTTTAACTTTGAAAGGTTATATATGCACTAACCTTTTTTGATGGCTAATTAGGCTTTAATTACAGAAACAAGATTTCAAATAAAACTGTCTTTGGCAGTGAGTAAATAGCATATTTTGAAGTAGAGTTGTATACTTTTTCATGAGGTGTTTAGGAATTTTTTTGCTGAAATAATAATTTATTCCACATTTACATCAGTGAAAGCTATCTGCCTATCCTGAGTCCATCTGTTTAAAAAAAAGTTATCTCTCGTCCTGATTTTCAATTTTCCACCCTTACATTAATTTGTTTTAAGCAAAATGTTGGAAAAAGGGGGTAGTGCATTTTAAATTGACCTTCATATGCTTTTAAAATAAGACAAATCTACTTGATAATGTACCTTTTATTTGATCTCAAATTGTATAAAACCAATAAATTTGTGTTACTATTACTGCGGTAGTAATCTTATGCACACAGTGATTTCATGTTACATGCAAAGTAGTTAGCAACTGTTTTCTTAGTTAAGGTGTTTCAAGCTTCACTTTTGTGCAGTAAAAACAAAAGTAGGCTACAGTCCGTGCCATGTTGATGTACAGTTTCTGAAATTGTTTTACAAGACTTTGATAATAAACCCTTAAACTTATGTTCGTGTTCCTGTAAAACTGTATTTGTATTTATTTACGCTACTGAATGTATGACATTTACCTCATTCATTTCACAAATTAAGTTCTTTTCCTTTCTATCCACATTTAAATACAGTAACAGCATGAATTCCATCACTGTAGTGATAGTTGGTATCAGAATTGTCAAAAATGATTTAATTTCTGTCTAAAAAAGTCATTTTCTTAGCTTAGTATTATGATTTTATTTCTTATAGTTTGGGTGTGGGGATGGGATTGGGTAAAGCAATGAACTTTAGGATGAAAAAATGATCCCAACTATATCTAGTAAATTTATATTTTCAGTGAAATATAAATATTTGCCTTTTCTGGAGTAGTATAGAAGCTGTCAGTGACATGTATGTACTGTACAGTAGAAAATAGTCTATTCATTTATGAAGTAAGTAGCGTCGGGATGGCTGGAATTAAGGGAAAATGAAACTCGGAGCTGTAGCTTTAATCCAAGTTTCAATATATAAATTGGATTTTTTTTTTTTAACTATTCTAAAGATGAAATGCCATACAGAAGAGCAGCATTGTTTTTACAGTTTGTAGTAAGTAACTTTTTAAAGATTTTATCAAAAGGAATTTTGTCTATGAGTATAAGAAGTTCTAGTAATGGTCTTAATAATCACTGCATTTTTAAAAAAGTTGAACATAAAAGACATTTAAAACTTTTTTAGTAGGTAAAGGCAGAACCATGTGACGTGACCATTTTTGTAAGTCAGAAACAAGTAGAATGTTGGAAGTTTCATGTGGTAAACCTCGTATTCTAAGTCTGTTCCCTCTCGTGTAATCTCTGAATATAAATATACTAACTTTTCTAACAGGATTAACTTTTTGTTTTAACATAGTGCAGTGAAGATCATCCATTCTTGGGATATTTATTTTCAACAAACATTTTCCGTGCAAAGGTAGTGTTACACTGGGACACATGCCTTTTACAAGATAACCAGTTGAAATCAGGTGAACACTGCCTCCACACTGAGTTTTGTTCTGTATTTGGTAGTAAAAATGATTTAAAAATAAAAATGGTTTTGTTGGAAAAATGTTTCTCCTTGCTTGCCTAAATTCTTCTGAAGGGAATGAATGAATAAATGGTGGTGGCTATATGTGTATAATAAGCCTTTTCAGATGGAAGGATTTTAAGAGTCCAGTCGTGAGTTTTGAGACAAATTTGGTAGAACTGGGGAGACCTGGGGTTTTTTTGTTGTTGCATTTTGACCAGGGCTGGGTTTGAACCCACCTTCCTCGGTATGTGGGACTGGTGTCCTTACTGTGCCACAGGCGCCGCCCAAAGCTGGTTTTTTTTTTTTAACTTCAGTGCTCTAGGTGTAAAAGGGAATTGACAGCTGCCCTACAGAATACAGGCATACCTCTGACGCTCCAGGTTTGCTTCTGGACCACTGTAACAGAGCAAGCCGATACTTGCTTTTCCACTGTACAGAAAAATGTGCACACTAAATGTAGTCTGTTAAGTGTGCAGTAGCATTGTGTCTGAAACTATATTTTGCCGTAATTTCAAGATACTGCTAAAAATGCTAGCAACCGTCAGTCTTTGAAAAGTTAGAATCTTCTCACTGATGATGTCTGCTGGATGAGAGGCTGTGATTGCTGAAACAATGAGTTTGAAAATCTTTCACTTTATGAAAAATTTCTCAGTAGCATGCAATGCAGTATGATAGCATTATACCCAGAGTAAAAGTTTGAAAGTTGGAGTCAGACTTCTCAAACCCTGCAGGCCGCTTTATCGAGTTTATGTCATGTTCTGGTTTCTTTGTTGTTTCAGCAGCGTTCACAGAATCTTCCCCACGTGGGGTTCCCTCTCAGGAAACCACCTTCCTCACCCATAGGAAGCAGCTAGCTCCTCATTCCCTCAAGTTCTCCGGAGACAGCAGCAGTCCCACCCAGATCTCCAGGGTCCACTCCCCATTCTCTGGCTCTTTTCTACCAGATGTCAATGACTTCCATGGAAGTCTTGACCCGGCAAAGTCGTCCGTGAAGGTTGGAATCAACATTTTTTAAACTCCTGTGATGTCAACATTTTGACCTCTGCAGATTGTGAGTGTTGATAATGGCATCTAGGATGGTAAATTCTTTACAGAAGGTTTTCAATTAACTGGGCTTAGGCATCAGAAGAATCACTTACCTATACCAGTATACTTGTAGGAAATTCTTAAGTAAAACTTGAAAGTCAAAATTACCCCTTGATCCATCAGTACAGAATGGATTGTGTGTTGTATGTCTTCATCAGAGCTCTTGGGTAGCTGGGCCCACGGTCAATGAGCAGCAGTAATATTTTGAGAGGAACCTTTGTTTCTGAGCAGCAGGTCTTCACAGTGGCCCATGCCGTAGGGATGTGCTGTTATTCAGGGTTTCTTGTTCCGTTTCTGGAGCTCAGGTAGAGTAGATTTGAACCTATGTCTTAAGGGCCTAGGATTTTTGAAATGGTATCTAAGCGATAGCTTCAAAAGTCAACCAGACTGCAGCCAGTGTAACGAGTCAGGCTGCTTTGAAGCTTTGAAGCCAGGCACTGACTTTTCTCCTGCTAGGCTTGCTTTTGTCTACTTGTAAATCTGTTGTTTAACATGGCCAGTGATCTTCACCAATGAGCTTACCTGGGTCTGAATGATGTGCTGCAGGTTCTGCGTCAGCACTTGCTGCTTCACCTTGCATTTTGTGACGATGGTTTCCATTCCTTAAACCTCATAAACCAACCTCTGCTAGTTGCTTTTCTTCATTTTTTTTTTTTTTTTTGAGACAGAGCCTCAAGCTGTCGCCCTGGAGAGAGTGCTGTGGGATTGCAGCTCACAGCAACCTCCAATTCCTGGGCTCACGCGAGTCTTCTGCCTCTGCCTCCCAAGTAACTAGGACTACAGGCGCTCGCCACAACACCCGGCCATTTTTTGGTTGCAGCCGTCATTGTTATTTGGTGAGCCCGGGCTGGATTCGAACCCGCCACCTCAGGTGTACATGGCTGGCGCCTTAGCCTGTTGAGCCACAGGCGCCGAGCCTAGTTGCTTTTCTTCAGTTTGCTCACTTCTCTGAACCTTCATAGAATTGAGAAGAGGGCCTTGCTCTGGATCAGGCTATGGCTTAAGGGAATGTTGAGGCTGTTTACTCTTCTGTGGAGACCATCGCCACTTCCTATCAGCGGTGAGGCTGTCGTACTTTCTCACCATGCCTGTGTTCACTGGATCAGCTTTTCTCATTCCCTCCAAGGTTTTCCTTTGCAGTCACGGTTCGGCTGCCTGGCTTAACGGGCCCAGCTTTGGGCTCATCTTGGCCTTGCGTGTGCTTCCTCACTAAGTTGAATCATTTCCAGCTTTCGATTTAAAGTTTGGATAGACCTGCGACTCTTGCTTCAAATCCCAGCGGCTGTTATGGGTTGTTAATTGACCTAATTTTAATTCTGTTGTGTCTCAGGGAAGAGGGAGACCCTCGGACATTCGGAGGAGGGGTCCTGATGACGTGATGGTTCATGGTGCCCTAAAACAATTACAGTAACATCAAAAATCACTGGTCACAGGTCCTCATAATATAGTAATAATGCAAAAGTGTGAAATCCTCCAAGAATTACCAAAATGTGTCCGAGACACAAAGTGAATGCGTACTGTTTGGAGACATGGACGGGGTTGCCACAAACCTGCAATTGGTAAAATACACTGTGATGTGCAGTAAATTGTGTGCCTGCAATTAAAAAATGCAGCCGAGTGCTTGGGTTAGTAGGCAGTGGTTCTATTTGATTGTGGGACTTTAAACACGATGTAATTAATAATTTAAATTTTGGTAGGAGTAAATGTTAAAAGCACAAAATAAATTGCTTATGCATTATTTAAAATGCTGTGTTTCCACCTATATATACCCTGAGGCTAGAGGCCTAGAGGAGGAGACGGGGAAAGACCAGGAGAGGAACGGAGAGAGCATCTCTCTACCCACTTGAAATCTCTTCCTCTACCAGGAGCTTTGGTGTTTTCTGTATTATTTTCTGTAAATCAATTCTGTCTTACCACGGAGGGGTGGGGGTGGGGGGAATAATGTAATGAATTATAATAAAATACATGTATTAAAAAAAAAAAGAGATTACCAGTGAATTAATAAGCCCTTACTGCTTGCATCAAATTTTCTATCTGGGTAGAGACTCATTTGCAGCAATTCTTCTGCAATTACAAATTATCTTAACAAAAGAAAGCAAATAGTATTTTAGTGCTTTTATGGAAATAATTTTGATATTGGGTACCCCTGAAAAGGTATCAAAGACCACCCCACATGAGTTCTTGGCCATATTTTGATATCTGCTTTTCTAGTTTAGTGATATAAACAAAAAGGACCCATCATCTTTCCTTACCTCCCTGGTAGAGGCTTAGACATCCTTATTTCTTAATGATTTTCCATTGAACAAGAGAATTCTGGTTTCCATGTACACTAACACTTCTGGGGATAATTAAAAAAGAAAAAATAAGAAAAACAAAGAGGATAGATGAGTAGAGTAGATAAAAGTAATTGGCATATGGTGAACACTGGCCTGGAATAGTCCATCATAGCATGAGAAGAATTCCATGAAATTCCATGGAGTTGAGAATGTCTAAGGGAGAAAAGTAATTCCTCAGTCATGAAATCATATTGCCACCAAATGTGGGTGATGAACCAGACATACATATCATCTGCAATAAAGCACACAAATGTACTAGTAATGGACTGATTTAGGGTAAGAAGAGTCTAAAAGACTCTTACCAACATGAAATAACAAATGGAATTAATTGTGCAGGGCTTATTAAATTGCATTTAAGATGGATGTCATGTCATTGACAATATTTTACTTGGTGTGCTGTATACTAGTGAAAATGGAGATATTTACCTAAACAGTTACATGTTAATTCTCAATATCATTTTCTTAAATATGTTCTTTTAATAATAATTGAATTTCCCACCAATGACCCCCCTAACCATTGCACATTTCCTGGAACCCAATCAGTTTCACACTGTATCCTCTACTAAGGGCAGGAGCAAGACCTCTCCAGCTACCCAACTGGTATCTGGTAGGGTTATTAGAACCTTTTCTCCCTCTGATGTTAGCAGCATTAGTCCAGGGACTCCAAAAGGCAGACACCAATGGAAGATTAACAGTGCAAGGATTTGAATATGGAAAATGCCCACGTGAGGGAAAACCGGGAGGAAACCAGAAAAGCCTGGCAAAAAGGTTAGACCTTGAGCCAAGCATACTCTCAATACAAAGAGAAGGGAGAAAAATAACAAGCTGAAAGTGTCCTAGACCACCAGGAAGTCTAAGTAGGACCTGAAAGCCAAGGCCCTTGGTGTCTTAAGGCAGGGGAGAGTCTGCCTCAGCAGCTCTCAGTATCCCCATGCTCAGTGCTTGGTGGGAAACAAACCATAGATGGTCTGACCTCAGAGCCCAGATGGCTCACTGGCTAGCAGCCAGAGCTTAGACAGTGCCTGCCCATGGTAGGTACCAATAAATAGATGCTGAATCAGTGAAGACACTAGGATCCACCAGGGCTCTCAGAGAGGTCAGAAGAACTTCTTCCTGACACCAGCCACCAGGCTGCACACTCCCTGTAACTGCGGACTGTGAGATTCCTCCTCAGGTCTGTCACACAGAGTGCCTCAGTTTCCTTAACCATCTCTGTCCTAGAAGTGATAGGCAGTGGGGTGAAAGAGGCATGGAATGAAAAAAATTATATAAACAAATTAAATGTTTATGCTGAGAAAGCGGACAAACATAAGTTCAACAAGATTGCCACCCAGGAGGTGTGGGAATAAATCTGCCTTAAAGGGAAAAAATGAGAGAAATCATGGCTATGGTCGTAAAGTCACCTTCTTACTCTTGTGTCTAACCTGGAAATGGTTTTTGAGACAGACTGTGATCTCACTGCACTAAGCCATCATAACTGTCTTGAAATTTTGGAATCTTATTCCATGACCATGGAGTCATTATTGGTGAAAGCCAGCTAAGGATGTACACTCAGCAGGCGTGCAATCAACTGAACTCAAGGCACATTTGCATGGTGTCCATTGGGATATTATCAATCCAAGGACTTTCCAATGCACTGAGCAAACAAGATTACTGGGCACACGCAGGATACCCCAGATCCAGCCCCAGTTGTGGGAGAAAGGGGATGCAAGGATGATTGGCGGTTCTTTTCTTAAGGATGAGCCCCTGTCTAGATATAATTTATTGTTTCCATTCAGACATTCAGGAAACCCCTCAGTTCTGGTCACCTCTTTGGAACCAGAGGTAACTTTCGATTTCCTCCCTAGACCTGTTCTGTCCCTCCTAAGCACCATCTCAGAAAGTGGCCCCACTATTGCTACTCAAGCCCAAAGCCTAGAAGGCACCTTGATTCCTGCCTTTCCCTAAACAACAATCTTCGCACTTTCACAGGTAATCCTTCACCAAGCTCTGCCATTTCTATACTGACACAGGATGCAGAATTTCTCGTCCTCTACCTACCAATACTCCATCCCCAGCTGACATCACCTCCCACCTTGGCCTCTGCAAGAACCCCCTAATTTTCCTCTATCTCTTCACTCTTCTCAGCTACAATCCCCCTTTCCACAGAACTTCCAGACTGAGAGCTGCAGAAAGGAAACCTGATCATATAGAAGGCCATGGCAACTTCTGCTTAGTTGCCCTCACAACAGCCCCACACTAAAGTCCAAACTACTACTCATGGTCCACATCCCTCCACTTTCCCTTGCCCCTGTCACACTAACCTCCTTTTCATTCCCCAGAAGCGTAGGGCTCTCCACACTAGCTGCTCCCCCTATCATAAATGCTTTTTCCCCTGTCACGGGACCACCTCCCCTCATTACTCTCCTCCATCAAACCTCCAAGAACCTCTTCCTGAAAACCTTGCCCATAATTCCTCTATCACACCTTTGTTCTTTTCATCACAATGATCACACCTTTGCAAGGCTTGACTGTTTTATTGTCTCCCTTGCCCCAGAGTAGTGAAAGTCCTGGGAGTAGGTGCCTTGTCTGTTTTGTCCATCACCATTTCTCCAGAGCTTAGACAGTGCCTGCCCATGGTAGGCACCAATAAATAGATGCTGAATCAGTGAAGACACTAGGATCCACCAGGGCTCTCAGAGAGGTCAGAAGAACTTCTTCCTGACACCAGCCTCCTTCTTGTTGTCCAGTACTTCCCTGACTCAGCTGGCTTCCCACCACAGTGCTCTATCTCATCTCTGATGACTGTCATTACAGTTGTCTGTTCCCCTCCCCTATGATGCATTAGTGGCACATGTTCAGACATTCTCCATGTTAAGACTCCCAGCTTTGTCCAAAGAAAATTTGAGAGTCCCCAAGGCCCTTTATCCTCAAAAGGGATGAGGTTCAAAGAAGGAATTCAGAGGCAAGGCACCAATTTTGAGAACATTCCTCTTGATTCCTTTGTGCTTTGATTTCCTTTGTAACAACCAACCTCCCTTCTCCAACATACACACAGGTGATCCAGCTCTCACAGCTCTCTCCACAGCACTGGCTGCCAGAACTGGAGGATAATACTCAGAAGGGCTCTCCCCAGCAGCACATGGGCAGCCCTCCTCCGTGTTGCTGCTGAGCTGAGTGCCTGAGCCAGAACTCTGGACACATTCTCACTACAGGTAGGTAGTTCCAGCCTTGAAGAGTTACACATTCGACAGGAGAGCATGCTCATGTTTTTGTGTAGGCCTGTTTGTTCTTTTTTAAGTGCTTGGCAGCCCTTTGTATTCCCTGTGCCAAAGGGTCCATTGTTCCTTCACCTCTGTGTTTTTATACA
Organism: Perodicticus potto; assembly: GCA_963574655.1. NCBI lineage: Eukaryota > Metazoa > Chordata > Mammalia > Primates > Lorisidae > Perodicticus > Perodicticus potto. Next base: position 9,084 of record CAUYRH010041638.1, on the reverse strand, counting down.
GCAGCCCTGTCTACAACTGCTTTAGGATTCTGAAGGGAGCTGAGGGTGGCTGTGCAGGGTACAGGTGCTAAGATTCCTCTCCTTCAACAGGAGAAGCTAAAACCTCAACCCTTTCTCCACATAAGTTTAACAAGCCCCACACAATTCTGAAATGCTCATAAATCAAGCTCTCTGAGATGGCACATAATCTAGGCAGGCATCCAAGTTCCACGGCCAACATGACTGCAGTCAAGCTTAGAGACAGACTTTGATTCCAGGGCCTGTCCCCAGAACTTGTACATAGTGAGTTCTTTAAGTATCTCTTGGACAGTGAAACATTTATGTCTTGGCTACATAAATTACTTCCAACTCCCCTGAGCATGACATAGGAAAAATAGCATTCCCTATAGCAAAAGGGGACTGACCCCCTGTACAGCAGAATTTTGTAAACTGTGTGCTCAATCCTGGTGTAGGTGGTTGAGGAAAGACATAGCTTCACCCCCACTGTTACTTCCAAAATAGCTTCCACTCAGGAATGAGACTGGGCTAGTAGAATGTGAACACTGATTGCCCAACTACCCAGTTTAGTTCACAAGCAACAATTTATTCACAAGTATTTATGTAGTCAGTGGCTATTCTGTGTATGTGTGGGTACTATGTGAGCTGTTAGAGATACAGCACTGATAGCTGTGTAAATAACAACTCCAATTGTACTAAGTAATTACACGAATGATCATAATTGGAAGAAGTGCTAAGAAGTCGCCCAGCATCCTGTGAGGACATACACCAAGGGGAAGTGGCCTAAGTGCGGGTGCTGGAGGGACACCCTTCAGATGTGACAGGTGGGCTGAGAGGAATGGAAACATGCTCCAGGACAGAATTATAGGAGAAAAGACTCTGGGAAAGTTAGGAGTGTGGTCCATTTGAGAAAGAACTGTAAAGAGATAACCTTGTGTAGGAAGGAGGGGTGGCAAGGGCCAGCTCTGCCTGGAGAAGTGCCCAAGGACAACAGAACAGGATTCAGAGCCCTAACTATGTCACTTAACATGTTAATTAATACATTAATTATAAGTAATACTACATTAATTAATAGTTAATCTAAGAGATATAATTTTGTAGGAACTTCAGAGAAAGGGGAGGTCAAGGATGAATTCATCTTTGCAGGCTTTCAGGAGTGGGGGCTGGGCCCCAGCTGGTCTTATAGGATGGTGTGGGTAAGCACAGAAGCAAAGGAAAGTAAAAAATCTGGATATTCTCCTACTCCTCTCTCATTATCAATCCCTCTCTCAGCATGTCTCTACATTGTCCCTCATAAAAATGTCTCACTGCATAGGCCAGAGCCCCAACATTGCCCATGGAGCAATGGGACTGGAGCAAAGGTACTCAATAAGATGAGATAGAGAAATTAAGTTCCTTTTGGACAAATCACTGATAGCTGCAGACAGCTTCAGGAGGGTCTGTTGATAAGCTTGTGCACCAGACGTAGGTGTCTCCACTGTCTCCTTCACTGTGCCCGCCAAGGCTGCCTCCCAGCTGTAGGCAGCAGGGCCTCTCTAGAAGGCAGATTGGATCAAAACACCTTCCTGCCTATAAGATCTCATGCCTTGGCCTGGCTTGCAGCCTGTTTGTCCTACAATCTCCACTTATCTCTGATTCCCATGTCTTGCCTGATCTCCTCCAGCACCTAGAGCTACTTCTAGTTTCCTAGCTATACCCCTGTCTTGCTTCTCTCCCACGGTGCCCCAGAGTTTTGGGGTATGCATCACTCTTCCTACAAGATCTTTTATAGGCCAAGGGTATCACTAAATATTCACTTTCTTGCTAGAATCAACTCTCTTGTGCTCAATCTTGAAAAACACTCCTTAAGCTGTGTATATTTGCAAATGACTTCTCCAAAAGGAGTGTATTGCTTCATCTGGCTTTCTGTGGCCAAGGAGGTGAGCACTGCCCAATCATTTCCCAAGTATTGACTGTGTTTACAGCCCATGACAGCCACCAGGAAAGACGCAGGGCAGGCACAGGCCTTCCACTGCCAAGGTCACAGCCTAATGTCAGTGGTACCACCATATGGAAGGAAGCCCTCTCAGAGCCAGAAAGGAGGTGCCACGTAAAATGAGATCAATATTGTATTTTGACTTTACTATTGCCTTTCTTTTATTGTTATAATTCATGTTAGAAAAGGAAGAAGCAAGAGCAGAGGAAGAAGGAAGAAGGAAGCTGTGGTGCGGCTCAAAGGCAGTCTCGACAAACCCGAAGATGCGGAATGGCCCTTTCCCAGCTGTCCTGAGTTGGGCTAAGATAGATGAACCTTTGTACTCTTGAATTTAGCAGTTACTGGTGGGGGCCACCCCAGGAATAGGTTTGGCCTTGGGCACAGTACCTCACTAAAGCTGAAGCAATGCCTGAAGGGGTTGACAGCTGAGACCTGTTTCTGTCAACAGTTCTCCCAGCATTTGAGGCAACTAATACTTTCCTGAACTAATACTGTACTGAATGGCACATTGCTGAGTCTATCATACACATCGAAAACTTACAATAATGCACGAATATAGATAGCACCTCCATTTTACAGATGAAAAACTGAGGCTTGATGTGAGGAGTATTTGGCCAAAGTACTAGAGCTGGATTTGAACTTTGCTCTGATTCCACAGCTTATGCTTCATTCACTGCGCAATGCTCATTCCTTCCAAGCAGGTGGACAGAGGCTCACACCGTGCCCCCTCACCTAGCAAAGGCTGGACGCACAATAGACTATAAGTAGCTACTCTTAGTGGAAGTGATAGGATGACACAGGAAGAAGCAGATGTTCTCAGGTTAGTACAGGCACTGAGCAGAGCACAGCACCTTGTGTGCTCACCTCTCCCTTCTCCGAGGGGCTATGCCTCATCCTAGGCCACATTAGGAAGCCAAGAGGTAATACCAGAGGTAGGAAAACATGGATGCTGGAAAACAATGTTGTCTAACTTAGCAAGTAAAAATAGAGGACATCAAGTTAAATTTAACATTCAGATAGACAACGATTGATTTTTTTTTCCCACGTAAGTATTTCTATGCAATGGTTGAAACATGGTTCTATTGCAAAAACCAAAAAGGTTATTTATCTGGCATTCCCATTAGCTGGGTACCCCGTGTTGTATCTGGCAGCACTAGTTGCAGGTGAAGAGGAAGGCCTCCATCCCTATCTACAAGATAATTTCAATGGCCCAGAACTTTCCTCAGACCAAACTCTTTCCTGGTCTACTGTCTGAAATCCATATACCTATATCCCAACTTTCCTCTTGCATGGCTAAAACTACCACTTAGTGTGGACTAATAAGCATAAAAGATCACATATAAGGAGGAGGGACAGCCAAAAATGAACATTTCCAAGGGGACAAAGGGCTCGCAGAGAAGACTGATGGTGCCGGGAAACTTGTGAGCTTCTCCGTGTTGCCCAGTCCAGCTCCATGAGGAGGAAGGTCCATCTTTCAGGACTGCAGATAAGCTCATGGGCTCTCCTCTCTCTGTCTTGAAGGGGAACACTCTGCCCCCCTAAAGTAGCTCCTGCCCAGCAAAACCCAGCTGCACCCATGGCCTGTTTGTGGGCCATCAAGAAGCCCAGTAGCCCAGTGCCACCGCATCTAGAACAGTCCCAAGTTTTACAAAAGTCCCAGCTTCCTGCTCAGAGTCTTCTTATCCTGAAGCTGATCTAGAACCTGAGGTTTCTTAGCAGCTGTGTGATAAGAGGACAGTATAAAGACAATCAAAATGCTACCACAAGTGACCTGAAGTTCTTCCTTTCCTCTCAACTTTCCAGATGAACCATTCCTTTTTATTACTCAGAGATTCATAAAAATGCATAAGTGAATGCAGCAGCTTAAATAGTTTTCTTTTAGGAGTTTGGCACTAAATACATTAAATGAATTCCCTCAGCCCTTGGACAAGAAGCCATTAGATATGGACTATTACTTGCATTATCATTACATTAGTGGGTCATTATGAAAAATAAAAGTTCTAATCAGCATGAACATTTATAAAGTGCCAAGATGGGGAATATGCCAGGCTGGGCTGTCTCAAATATCTAAACTAACCACAGTGAGTAATGACTTTGAACAAAAAAATAAAAGGTTGAACATAAAGAATTGCTTTAACAAATCCTACTCAAAGTCATTAGCAATTAAAAGCTTTAGGGAGAAAAAGGAGGTCCACCCCCGTCTTTCCAGCTCAGTGAGAGACTTTTCTGCTCTCCTTGGTGACCGGTGAAAATACTCACTGTTTTTAACTTCTCCCAGCCTGCAGCTGGAAGGAGAGGACCCTCTAAGGTCCTCACAGGTTCCAGGCAGCCTGTGGGGACCCCAGAGGTAGCTGAGGAGCTGTAGTGGGTTTGAGGAGCAGTTGCAGGAGCAATGTGGGGAGCCCTCTATCTCTACTGTAATCCTGCCCTTTCCAGCTCATCCATTTAGTTTTACTGTGATCCTCTTTATGAGTTATTGACTACCAGGAAAGAGCTACATTCACCTTCAAGGTTTTACCTGGTTTTACCTTCAAGGGCAAACCAGGCAGTTACTAACACAAGGTGATTTTAAAGTGACCAAGCTACCTACTTATTATGTTGCAGGGGACCCTGCTGTGCCTATGGAAGTGTGAGTAAATCACAGGGGCCAGACACTGGGGCCAGCACTGTGGCTGGATCAGGTGGGAAAGGTATCCTACACAGTGTGACCAGAAACAGACTAGGTCATCAGGCAAGTGGCAAACTATCCAAGCAGTTGTGCCTTGGATCCAGCAGAGAAGCTCACCCAACCCTCTTAGGGAGCAAGGACCCCTCAAGGGTGAGGCCTGCATTCAGAGGCAAGGAACAAGTTGGGCATGAGGCAGGAAGGTCATATTTGTTTTGTTTTGTTTTGATTTCCTCTTTTGTTGTTTTTGGTTTGGGTTTTTGAGACTGAGCCTCACTCTGTTGCCCTGGGTAGACTGCTGTGGCATCATCATAGCTCACAGCAATCTCAAACTCTTGGACTCAAATGATCTTCTGCCTTAGCCTCTCAAGTAGCTGGGACCACAGGCATGCACCCCCATGCCTGGCTAGTTTTTCTAATTTTAGTGGAGATGGGGGTCTTTGTTCTTGCTCACGCTGGTTTTGAACTCCTGAGCTCAAGCAATCCATCTGCCTCAGCTTCCCAGAGTGCTAGGATTACAGGCGTGAGGCACAGAGCTTGCTCAGGAAGGTCATCTGTGAAGGCTCAGTCTCAGGAGTCCCTCCATTCTCCTCAGAGATGCTCTTCCTGAATTCCTAGGTGAAGCAGTCCATGTGTCCCCATTAACTCACGCATCCATCCGTCCATTCATCCATTCACTCATTCGGACATGAATTTCCCAAGAGATCGATGGTCAGAGTGTCCCTTGCCTGGTGCCAGGTGCTTGTCTTGTCTCAGTATATCCAGCACTTGAAACGGAGCTTAGCACCGAGTAGGTCCTAAATGAATGTTGTCGACTCACTGCACAGATGACTGGGAACTCTTCTGTAAATAGTGCTCTGGGCAATCAGGTCACTGGAGGGATGGGAACAGGTGATGCAGGAGGGGAAGGATGGTGGATGGTGATGGAAGTTCCAGAGTCTGGACTGACACAAATGTCCCAAATGGCCAGAAATGGCTCCCTCACTGGGCCAGCCCACCAAATGAAAATGCTCTTATTGCCAGCACCATTACTCTTTTGGATTAAGATATTTTCTTCTGTGTGTTTCTAGTAAATACACACAATTTCTTGTGTTTTCCTTTCCCCTAACGGAGCTTGCTTTGCATTATCTGCCTGCTTTATTTAGCAAAACCTCAAGTAGCCATTGAGAAGGGAAGGACTCCCCATCTGTTTCCACAGCACTACCTGCTCCACAAAACCCTCTCAGCCCACTTCCCTCGGTGCCCCATTCTCTCTCCTGCTTTATTTGAGCTATCTAGCTCTCCTGCTTTCCGGTAACAGCCCAATGATATTTTGCTGAGCTTTTGCTATTCCTATAATTGCCTTTCCCTAATAAAAACAACCTGTGTGGCACACTGCATCTCAACTACAAATTCCTCAAATTCCTCTTCCCTTGCCATGTGTTCAGCGACTTTGGTGCATCCCAGTTATTGTAAGTTATTATATGCTTAGTTGAACTTATTAAATTCACTTGTTTCTAGTTTTGTTGATTGTCTTTCCTGTAATGGATTCTGTGCCTCTTCATATGTATTTGTACAATAAGCTTTCTCAGCCAGCAGGGACCACAGGGAGTTATTCCTCACCAGTGGGTAATAGGTGGGCTCACGATGTCCTGGGTAAAGGTCTTCCCAGTGGCTGCAATGTGGCTCCAAGCATTTTGTCACCTTCTGTCCATATCCACCTAACTAAATCGAAGTCACAAGGCAGGTTTCTTAAGGCAAGTGTTTTGAAATGGTGGGCCATGCTGCAGGCTGGCAATCTCACTCATGGGCAATGATTTTCATCAGGCAGAATGTTCTGTAACGCCATCTGTCCCACTTGGGTGGGATGTGTCGGGAAGATGGTTCTGCTGGCTCCAGGAATGATATTCTTTGAACCCAAGAAAACCTTCTGTGCTTGGAAGAAGCACTGGAATCTTGCCTGGAACTTGTTAAATTACAGAAGGCTGAGCAGAGCATGCAAAGATGGAAATGTGTTAGAATTTGCCACCAGGGTCCTCTGGCTGGGGGCTGGACAGCCCCAGGCAGGGTGCTTCTTCAGTACCAGCCTCAGCTAGTGGAAAGCAAAACTGCATTTCCCATCACTCGCCGTGTCTGCTGAGACAGCTGAGAGAGATTGCATCTAAGTAGCCCCTTGGGAGTCTACTTATTCCATTGATTCAGGTTTGCTGAAACCATTTGGAGAACTTCTCTCTGAGAATTGCCTTCAGCTATGATTCTTCCAGCAAGTGCTGTACAGGTCCCATCTGTGCAGAGCACCTGGTCCGTGCCATCCATTTCTCCCAGAAACCCTATGTCTTTAGAAATCATAGTCTCCCTTATACAGATCAGGCCCATTAGGCTCTGAGAAGCTGCAGATTTTCCTGTGGTTCCTCGACTCCTGTGGGCCACAGAAGGAGTCTGAAATCAGGGCTTGCTGATGGCATAGCCTGAACTCTACCGCTCCCTGAGATTTCCTATCTATCACTATCTATAGTCACTAGATAAATGTTTGCTGAGGTGACGCATGTGTCAGGTGCTGGTTACAGAGGGTTTAAGTAAAGACACATCCTCTGATCTCAAAGAAATCACAGTGTAGGGAATAATCCCTTAACTAAACTATTCCGAGATGGGAAAACTATCAAGGAACAGCTGTCCAAGTAGCAGGGGTGTGGGGGCAGGAAATGATCTTCCTGGGGAAAGCAAAAGTGTGAACCTCTTTTACAGAAGAGGGGAATTGAAATGACTCTTTATGGGGCAAGAGAAAAAGGGATTGGGCTTTCTCATCTGTGGCCCTGATGGAAGATACCTTGTGTTCCTAGATAGCCACAACTGTGTACAATAAATTCATGCTTATATAACTGCTGCTTAGCATGTGGCCCCTTATGTTCCTCTGGGCATAAAGGTGCACAGGAATTCTCCCCTGCACAGATTGTGGATTGCAGACTGCAACGTGTAACTTAGCCCCCAGGCCACCAGGAGCTAGGGTGGACCTCCCACACAACTTAGCTCACCAGCTGCCAGATGAATAAAGCGTGTTACACCTGCCCTCCAGGCCTGAGCTTCTCTCTGGTCTGGCCGGATTAGAACACTGGCATTACACTCTTCAAAGATAGCAAGTAGTCATCAAGACCCAAAGGAAAGGGAAATTGTTGTAGGCAGAGGAAAAGTCCCACACAAATACCCCAAGGCAGAGGAAGGTGCAGCCTGTTGGGTGAGGAAAAATGGTTTAACATAACGTGGAATGCAAATGTAAGGTGGCACAGGCTGGGGCTGTGAAGAAGAGCCCAGCCTCACCAATGTCCACAATGAACAGCACTTTGAGCCTAATCTGGCAGTTTTGGCTTTATGGGTCTTGAAAGCAATCTTTCTCTATAAAAGTGGGGAAAAGGCATTTTAAACATTTTTAATATAATCAGAGTAAGTGTGCAATCTTCTAGGGGGACAATTTTTAACATCACCCCTCATTTGGAGGCCTGCTGACATGAATAGAAGTCATATTTGTCTCCACCACTCATCATCATAAATAACTGTAGAATTTCAGTTCTACAGCCAATCCCCTAATCTTCAACTTGACTGAGTTTGATGTCTTTCACGTGATTTCTCTTGCTAACACATCTCTCTCAAAAGCCTTAGACTGAAAGGATGATCTTGAAGGCTTCTGTTAATTTTATCTGGCTGGAGCACTGGGGACCACATTCAGCTCAAAAAGACATCTATTAAGTTGTCAGTCATGATATCATTTGCCTTAACAGTGTTTAGTATCTACCAAGCGGAAGCTGACAGACAGCACAAAGACACTTCGTGAGGGAGACAGCATGCTAATTAGCACAACACCCTCACACACCTCCCCTGGATAGGAGAGCTGGAATCATAACATGTCTGTCTGCACACTTCTTTCAAAGACTTCAGGAAAGGAAGGACTGCAAGTTTGCTATCAGAGCATCCTAAGCTCCTACACAAATGACTAGGCAGTCTTCCTGATTGGCACACGTAAATGGGATTGGGCACATCCAGCCCAAACAAACGTCCCCCCAAAACTGACAGAATGGGGTGATGGTTCATTTTATGTATCAACTTGTAAGGGGTGAACTGATAGCTGGTGAGCCATTATTTCTGCCTGTGTCTGTGAGGGTGTTTGTGGAGGAAATTAGCAGTTGAATCAGAAGATTCAACAATGTAAACAGACATCATTTGATCCATTGAGGGCCCCAATTAGGACAAAAAGGCAGAAGAAGGACAAGTCCTCTGCCTCTGTTTGAGGTACAATAGCCATCCTCTCCCATCCTCGGATATCAGTGGCCTGGCCTTCAGGCCTTTGGACTCAGATGGAATTATACAACTAGCTTTCCTGGTTCTTCAACTTGTGGATGGCAGTTTGAAGAACTGTGGGACTTCTCACACTCTTCTCTCATATATACACAGAGAGAGAAAGAGGGGGCAGAGAAAG
>CAUYRH010041637.1:0-74073 GCA_963574655.1 Perodicticus potto | reverse complement strand
CACCCCTCGAGAAAATCTCTAAGAATCTGGACTCTGTGGGAGACAGGCCTCTAGATCTCGGGGTGAGATTGGAGGGGAATACCAGGAACTCTATCTTGCAGGTAGAGAGTATACACAGTTTTATGCCTGGTGGGAGAGTGCTGTGGCACTCTAGTAGGGGAAGGAGGTCTGGTTTATAGAGGGTCTCTCCCGTGCAGTAGAGTGGGAGGACATTGAACTCTGCTCGCTTGTTTGTATGGAGTGTGCTGCGAGTCATTCTCATGGGGGAGGGGACTCCCGTCTGCTTGGTGATGGAATTTGTACCTTTTGTTTGTATCCTTGGGGTCGCAGCTCACCTCAGCAGGGTTGATGTGTGTTCTCCAACTTTCTCTTTTGGCTCTGCTCCAAACCATCAGTTTACTTGCTAAACTTCTATCCTTTAACTCCACTTCTGGATGGGAACCACTGTGGAGAGCTGGCTCCAGTCGGCCATCTTGCCTGTGCCCCCTGGGCTTAAGTGATTCTTAAGGGTCCCAAGTATATGGGACTACAGGCACCCACCACAAGGCCCGGCTATTTTTAGAGATGAGGTCTTGCTTTAGCTCAGGCTGATCTGGATCTCGTTAGCTCAGGCAGTCCACCACCTCGGCCTCCAGAGTGCTAGGATTACAGGGGTGAGCCACCACACCTGGCCAGGACAGTGCATCTTATCTGAGTGCATTGGAAGCTGGAGGTGTGGACAGTGACATGGTTGGACTCAGTAGGCTCCCCTGGTTGTCTCGTGGCCGCAGGCTGAAGGCAATCAGGATGTGGTTGAGAGACCATGGCTACCCTAACAGCCCTTGCTCCCCACCCCAGCAACCCTTCTCACCCCGTTGTCCCGGGATCCATCACTTCCAAGAAAAGTTTAATGTATGAAAATTTTAATCAACACATTATATAATCCATTTTATTTAAAGGTTTTTAAATCAGGTTCAATGCTGCATCCAGACAGAGCATCATAGAATTTGAAGTTGATAAAGTAATATGGTTGGTTAGTCTAACCCAGCATAATGGCTGATGTAGATGGTAGAATGTTAATTCTTCAGGTTAAGTTGTAAAGGGTTAAAAAGTCATAGTCTTGTTTGTAGGCTCATTGACTAGGAAGAAGTCTATATTTTCAAACCTTAATTATCTCTTTTTACTGACAAAAGCTAAGCAAGTCACTACCTTCAAATCTCTAAGAATGAACAGTTAGCCTTTTGACTCGTTCTTCCAGAATAAGTGACTTTAAATGTTTTGCCGGTGCATGTTAAGAGATCAACTCTTCTCTCAGAGCCCACACAAGTCAAACTCTTCAGACTCCCTGAAAGTCATTGATTACATCTTTTTATTTATTTATTTATTTTGAGACAGAGTCTCACTATGAAGCCCTTGGTAGAGTGCTGTGCCATCACAGCTCACAGCAACCTCCAACTCTTGGGCTTAAGCAATTCTCTTACCTCAGCTTCCCAAGTAGTTGGAACTACAGGTGCCACCACAATGCCTGGCTATTTTTTTTATTGCAGTTGTCATTGTTGTTGAACTGGCCTGGGTTGGGTTTGAACCTGCCAGCCTAGATATATGTGGCTAGTGCCGTAACCACTGTGCTATGGGCATCGAGACAGATTTCATCTTTTTAAAATTTATTCCCTTCTTCTTTTCTCAAAACATCTTCACTGTAGATAAAATATACACATTTATATTGAGGTAAATTGTGTGTTGGACTGATATCTACTAAGCCCCACTCAGAAGGAAGAATCAGGTCATGTCTAGCTACCCAAGCTTCCTTAGGGACACACTGGGATGGAGACTCTTAAGATTATTTTAGGACAATTTGCTCTAACCTCCTCCTTCCAACCACCGTAAGTGGTGATGAAAGCTGGTGTGAGCCTCAGCCTTGGGGGAAGGTCTTAGTGTGATTGTCCAGAGATTCTCCAAGGAAAGTAACATTGGGGTTCTCTTCAGTAGCATTTAGGAGAAGGAGGGAAGAGAACATTATCACTACTACTGTTAAGAACTGCCAGCGTATGTTGTAATAAAAAGCATACTGACTTTGTAGCTGGTTTATGTCACCGTTTCAAATTTTCTACAGATAGTGCATCCTTTTGTGAAGAACATGCATAACACTCTCTCCTCAGAAGGATGCAGGTTTTCTCCCTTCTGTTCCCGGAAGCACACTTGCTCTCACCTTCCCAGATGAACTGAATATGCGACCTGACTGCTGAAAAGGCAGGAGATAGTCTGGTTCTTTCTTGAGTCCCTAATAGGTAACACAATGTCTGACTCTAATCAGTACACAGAAAGTCATTGTTAAATAAATGGATAAATGAATTAGTTTATATTTCACAGAAATGATCATGTCTCCTTTCATACTGAGAGATGACTTTACAAAATTGAATTTCACTGCAATTAACTGAAAATAAATTCCAGATGCCCACAAAGAGTACCTTTTGGAACTTCATCATCTTACAGTAACTGGAGGATAAGTGCACTGGTCTAAAAACCCAGGGAGCTTGGCCGAGTACCACCACCAGAATCTAGGACAGTTTATCCTTTGTTCCACTCACAACTAGTTGTTTCTCACTGGAAAGCCACTCCATCTTAAAACATATTTTCCAGCATCTGGTTAGCCAGGAAGTTGGAATTTAGAGGCTGGCTGACATCAATTGGCTGAGGCTTTCTGTCTATGGTCATTTCATGACTAGTGAATTAAATGGAGCTGATGAGCACTGTGACCTGTTCACCCTTTATGATATCGAGGTTGTGCCAATTTTTGCCTTTCCGTCTGGGATGTGATACAGCTTTTGATGTATTATCATGAAAGTTTCAGGTATATTTACTTGGATTTTCCTATTATATCACTCTTTCTTTCTAGTCAACATGAGAGTTCTTCAAAATGTTAAGTATGTGTATTCTGATTATAAATTTAGTTAGCCAGTAAATAGCTACAGGGTGGGTTCATAGACCTTATGGACTCACTTCAAGATGGAGCAGGACTAGAGCTACTGACCTGCATCTAGCTCTGCTCTAATGGGATGATTCAGGATGGGACTTTGGGTTCCTAGTTGTTGTAGTCAACTCAGATCTCTGATTAAATAGCCCACTTTCCCTAGTACATTTTTATCTAAGTAAATGATTTCTATTTAGAAAGACTAGGGAAATCACTGCTGTGTAAACTTTCCATGGTATTTTAAGAACGATCATCATAAGACCTTAACCACTCCTTCAAAGCAATAGGTTATGGTCTGAGAACTAGCTGAGCCTGTAAACTGGGCAAGGAGTCATGACTTTCCATTGAGGTGGCTTTCCTTAGTCTTCTGATTAACTGTTCTTATTATACAGTAGATCTTCCATAGTTGACCGACTCCCTACACTGATCTCAAGTTGACCTGATTTTCATAGACTATACATACACATATATATATCAGTACAGAAGGCCTAGTTCCTTATGTTGACCACTTCCATATGTTGGCCAGTTTGTTACAGTCCCTTGGATGGTCAAATTACAGAGATTCTACTGCATTTGGATTGATTATATATATTAAGCAAGGCTCCTACTACTTGTCCATTGATCTCGCTCCAGAATTGCCATATTCTATTAGCCATCACTATGAATTCCTATTGCGCTGAGCCTACTAATCCACCTGCTGCTTGTTCTGATAATCATGCCCACTTTGCTTCTGAAGGTCAGATGCTTCCATATGTCCTCTGCTCTTCTGAGGTCCTGTCATTTCCACTGGTGTCAGAGAGCACAGCTCTGTAACAGAATCTGTTGTCAGTACTGATCCACAAAGGACAGATACCACTGAACTTCTCACAATGCTGGGTCCCTTCTCACCCAGGAGGGCAAGTTGTCATTCTGTCAAAATAAATTATCTAGAGAAGGAGGCAGCTGTGAGCTTTTAGCAACCAACATTCATAGCAACTGAGGATTTGAGAGCTGAAGAAGGGAATTTTGTAGCAATAGCATCCACTCCAGGGACCTTTCTTTCTGCTCCAGAGCCTCTCTACATGACTTCGTTTTACCCTTACAAGTAGTGAAAACTGTGTGCATCCCAGTAGAGCAAACATCTTTCCAGAGCAACAGGAGAGATTCATTTCCATTTGTCTTTGTATTCCCCAAACTTAGGATAGTACCTTTCAGATAATGGGTACTCAGTAATATCTGTTGATTTTAACTCCATCAATAAAAATAAAGCAATAAAATAATTGATGAGGTAAGAGTATAATGTATGTATCTAGAACTTCATCTTTTTGGTGCTGAAAGATAGAAAAATTCCTATAATATGATAACAACCTCCAAAACAAAAAACTAAAGCAAACTACGTAAAAAACTAAGGTGCAAATTATTTATAAAGCAGAATGTATTTCTCCATATTTATAGATTCTTATATTCCAATAGATAAAAATATAATTCTAAGACTCTTGTCAAATAATGTCCTCCAAATAGTATTTATGATATGCTAGAAGTTCATCAATAGCTCTGTCTTAGCCCATTTGGACTGCCATAAACTGGGTAGCTTATAAACAACAAAGATTTATTTCTCGCAGTACTGGACCTTGAGAAGTCCTAGATCAAGTCACCCACAGATGTGATTTCTAGTTCATAAATGGTACCTTCTGGCTGTGTCATCACATGGTGGAAGTGTAGGAGAGCTCTCCTGGGCTGCTTTCATGGGAACACTAATCCCACTCATGAGAGCACCTCTATTGTGATCTACTCACCTCCTAAAGGTGATTGGAGGTTAAGATTTCAAAATATGATTTTGGAGGGATGCTAACATTCAATCTATAGCAAACTCTTGAATCTCCTGATTCTCTCCACGCCTCTCAAAGGTCTTACAATTTTGAAAGCATCAATAAAAATCAGAAGCTCCCAAAGTTCTGGGGTATCGTCAGGGGCTTAATCCTTGGTCAGATAAATTACTCCTTTGAAAGACAGATGAAGTAAGAGAGCATCAATGGGTGGAAAGGTGAAGGGTGAGTCAACTACCTAGCAAACTCAAACAACGTAGACCCTAAGGGTAAGTCCATCAAAAGGACTTTGGGAGACTTGAGACTTGAGGAGAGGAAATTACTATGTACCATGGCTTTCTTCCCGGTGTTACTCAGTTTAATCTCAGTATTGAGGTGTTTTCCCATTGAGGGTTCATTATGTTGTTTTGAGCCTGGTGCTGAAAATCACTTTGACCAACTTAGCTTTGTTTCCCTTGCTATAAAAATTTTGTTGAGGTCATCTTTTCAATATCTATGGCTATACCAACTGACTATTAAATTTTTATTGATTAAAAAGCATTCACAATTTTTGTAGAAAATTTTAAAAATATAGAAAAACATATAGAAAAAACAGTCTAATCTTATTAATTTGGAGAAAGAGCCTCCACTTTTAATACTTAATTACATCAATTTCCAAAGAGTCCCCTTTTTTGTGCATATGTACACGCATATTTCTTAGTTTTTACTTAACATATATATGAATTTTATTGTGCCATTAACAATAATATTTTTAGGCCTATTGAATAACTATGTGATATAGCATAATATGATCATAATATTATTAGTTTAACTAATTTATTTAACCATTCTATAAGTTTTGTGCATTTATGTTTTTCTTACTGTTCTACTGTCATAACTAACATTGTAGTAAACACAATGTTTTGTCTAATTCTCTAGTCACCTAATTCACTCAATATTCATCTAGTCACTGATGTTTACTTAGCCTGTATTGTAAGCCAGTGACACTGTGCCAATAGCCAAGCATAGAGCAAAAGACCAGCCAGGCTACTCTCTGCCTTTCCTGCCATCATGGAGATTATAATTTGCCAGAGAGAAAATCCTGAAATTACAAGTGTGATGACTATGGTGAAGAGAAGGTACAGGGGCCCTATGTCTCAGGCTTCCTGAGCTACCATAACAAAATACCATGTGCTGTGTGGCTTAAACAACAGAAATTTATTTTCTCACAGTTCTGGAATCTGGAAGACTAGATCAGGTGCCAGCCTGGTTGGTTTCTGGCAAAGGCCCTCTTCCTGTCTTGTAAATGGTCACCTTCTGTCTGTGTGCTCCAGTGGCCTTTCCTTTATGTGTACACATACCTCTTTTCGTGAGGCAACCAAACCTACTAGATTAGGAACCTACACTTAGGACATCACTTCACTTTAACTACTTCCTAAAAGAAGCCTTATCTCCAAATACTTAGTATGGTCACATTGGGGGTTAGGATTCAACACATGATCATAATGAAAACCCAAAGATTACCAACTTAAAAATATAAATTAATTTTCTCACAGTTCTGGAGACTGAGAAATCTGAGATCAGGCTGCCAACAGAGTGAGTGGGGTTTGGCGAGGGCTTTCTGCCTGGCTCACAGACTTCTGCCCTCTGAGACTCATGGAGCCTTTCTTTACCACATGTGGAAAGAGGCAGAGAGACATGAGGGAACAAGCTATCTACTATGTCTTCTTCCAGGGATAATAACTCTATCAGAGCAGGACCTCACCCCATGATCTCATTTAATCTTAATTACTTCCTGATAGGCCCTGTCTTCATAGCCACACTGGGGATTAGGACGTCCTCATCTGAATTCGGGTGACACAATTCAGTCTAATAGCACCTTGGGAGCATTTAAAGAGAGAGAAAATATACCTGAGTATTTTTTATCAAGTGCTAAATAAACTTGCAATCATAGTAATTTTTTTTTTAAAAATGTAGGTGTTTTTCTTTAAAATATTTTTAAATTGAGGTACAATTCACATGACATAAAACTATTTTAAACTGAACAGTTCAGTGACATTTAATACATTGACAGTGTTTTATGAATTTTTAAAAATTTGGAGAACTGTTTTACGGTTGCTGATTTGGCAATGAAGACTAAGACTATCTAGTTAAATTTGAATTTCAGATAAACAGTAAAGAACTTTGTAGTATAAGTAACATCTCATGCAATATTTAATGTTTTCTATTTCTCTAGCAATCCTTCTTTTTTTACTTTAACATAATCAGTGCATTTTTTCGAGATCTTTAAAGTATGACAGTGGAACTTTAAATTAGGAGAGATTGCATTAAAATTGTATATTGCTTTGAGTAGTATGGACATTTTAACAATGCTGATTCTTCTCAGCCATGAGCATGGTATGTTTTTCCATTTGTTAACATCTTTAGCTATTTCTTTTCTTAGAGTTTCATAGTTCTCTTTATAGAGATCTTTCACGTCCTTTGTAAGGTAAAATCCCAAATATTATACCTTCTTTGACACTACTGTGAATGAAACAGAGTCCTTGACTGTTTTTTAAGCTTGACTATTCTTGGTATATATAAAGGCTACAGATTTATGCGTGTTGATTTTGTAACCTGAGACACTGCTGTATTCCTTCATCACTTCTAATGTTTTCCAGATATACAATCATATCATCTCGGAAGAGTGAAAGTTTGATCTCTTCTGACCGTATGTGGATACCCTTGATCGCCTTTTCTTCCCTGATTGTAATGGCTAAAACTTCCATTACGATGCTGAAGAGCAATGGAAAAAATGGGCAACCTTGCCTGGTTCCTGATCTAAGTGGAAATGGTTTGAATTTAACTCCATTCAATACGAACTTGTGATTTTATAACTCTTTTTTAAATCTAAAATTAACAGGAAGAAGTTATAAAAAGCCCATTGTGGATTATAAGTATATAGCACCTTCTAATTGACCTTAAATTTTGCTATGATTTATCTTGTCACTCTTGATCTGTATTAAAGAATGGAAACTCTCCATATAGGGGGTCCACAATTACAGATCAGGGTTCACAGGGAACTTTGAAATACACTGTCTGTGTGGCTTCTCCTCCTTCCTCAGATTTGCCTTGTGATTAGGTTGACAATGAGGGGAGACCAAACAGGCTGGTTGCCTAGAAACATTCATAGAACTGATTATTCTTTGGCAAAATTGAAAACTCTGTTTCTGAAAGGCCAGCTTGATTTTAGTGGATGACTTTTTGCTGGTGGGAAATGGAGATCTGGCACCTCCATTGAGGGGTGGGTTTAGAGGTGCCGTAGCTACCCCTCTAGCTGGGGTCTCTGGGGCACATTCTCTTGTCCACAGTAGAAGGTGCAGTTGGTTGTTATATGAGCAAGTCTGCACAGAGTCCTCAGAATCACTGTTTTTAGTGTCTTTATCATATGGTATTACCATTATAAGTGCTCAGTTAAATGCTTGAAGAAAGCATTTGCTATAAGACTTCCAGGTAAAATACTTAGAATTTTTTTTTTATAGGGAAGCTCTTGAAGACACACTGGCTTCATATGGAGAAGCAGGTATTTTATTTACTACTGTAAGACAGAGGATAGGATATTTTTGTTTAAATTTCCCTTATGAGACCCTACACCCAGTAGTCAGCACTGAATTACGAAGTTAGTGTTTGCTTAGAACAGTCCCCCAGCTCCATGACGGTCAGGTCAGGGGTGCAACTGGTCAGTGTGCTCAGGGCAGTCCCCCAGCTCCCTGACACTCAGGTCAGGGGTACGACTTTGCCTCAGTGGCTGCGTTGTCTGCTCCTTCCTCTCCTCTGTCCTCTGCTGCAGCCCTGGGACACTGCCTCACTTCCCCGGAGGGTGGCGCGTCCTTTACTCTTAGCATCTGCTCTGGTATTTTCTGCTTTTTAAGTATCCTCGCCCTTCTTCCTGAAAAGTTCCTGCTCATCCTCATTTTTCTTCCTGAAAAATTCCTGCTCATCTTCAGGACTCAGGCCACTGAATATTTCTCCATTGTAACACGGTTCTATTTGAGTGAATCAGTCATTCACGCATTCTCATCCATTCTTAGAGATTGACTGAGAGCCTCTTGGTGGCTGGGCTGGTGGAGCCAGAGTGTAGCAGTGAAGGGATGGGCTGGGTGCCTCCTTCACGGGCCTCCATTCTAGCAGGGCAGGTGGACTGAACTAGCTAAGTGATGTTTCTGGATTGTGAGCTCTTTGGGAGTTCAGGTTTTGTCTGTCCTGTTTTTGGCATATCGCTGTGTGGAATTGCACCAGGCAACTTGTAGGCACTCTGTCAATGAACAGAGAGCTGAGTTCTTAGTGGACTGATTCTCACCTGAGCCTGTGGCTGATCACTGTACCCCCAGCAAATTTGTATTTATCTGTGAACTGACCGTCATTGATCCCTGTCCTCAGCCCTGGGCGTGCTGCTCCCTTCTCTTGGTATGTAGGGGGGTCATGTGGGCAGGGTCCCAGCAGGACTGTGTATGAGTCAGGACTCCTCACACAAGCAGCCGTCACCACGGGGGGAAGGGTCTCCTTCACATCCTGAGTTCCAGGTCAGCACCACAGGTAGAGTTTAGATCCTGTGACTCTGCCTGGCTGCAAGGAACCCAGGGCTGTATTTGTCTTTGCATTTTCTGTTCCTCTTCCCACAGGACCTGTGAAGTAGCGAAGGAAGGTTTCAACATTGGGCAAGAAAAAAGAATTATAAAATGTTCACTGCTCACTGAAATGCAATCGGTTGACTGTAAATTACAGCTAGTGTCTGTTTTAGCTGATAGAAAACCCAGACAAAGTGAATGAAGGCGTCTGCTGAGTTTGTTTCCTGGCATTTTTAAATGTGCACTGAGCTCTTTGGTTGACTGAAGGCTCTTTCACCTGCCTCTGGTGTGTCCATCACGGCCTCGGGTTTGCGACCAGGCCCTGGTAGTAATTTCCCAAGAATAGTATCTTTAACAGAAAATAGCTTGGTAGAAAGTGACTTGGGAAAGGGGATAGAGTCTCCGATTGAGTACGGAAGTTACATTCTGTCAACCAGCAGAATGGACTGGCTATTCTGTGTGCACTGAGCCCTGAAGGGTGCTGTGTAGGAATTTGCATTGTTTAGGAAGTTTTCCAAGAAATGTTTTATCTTCCTTCTATGAGACCATTCAGCTAGCACATGAAAAAAATAATCACTGGGAAAAAACGGTTGTAAGGGTGTCGGTGTCTCTGGCCACATCCAAGGCTTCCTTTTTTGTGGTAATTACAGAGGTTGACAGAGCGGCCTTGCGGTGTGCCAGACGTAACTCCTCAAACCACAGGCAAGCGTGTGGTCAGTGACCCTTAGTTCTGTGTGTCCCCATGGGACAGACCAGGCACAGAAGAAGTACCGAACTGAACAAGGGGGGCCTGCCCTCAGAAGCAAGCAGGGCTCCTGGCCGAGGGGCATATAGGGACAGTCTTCCCCGCTGTGCCTTGGGGTCCCTGGTCCAGGCACGTGACCTCTTGGAGCTGGTTTCATCTTTGTGGGTTGGGCTCCTGAACCTGCTCGCTGGATTGAAGGGGCCAGTGCACAGACAGGTAAGCGTCCTCGTGTGTAGTCGGCATCACTGTTGTCACTGTCACTTAGAGGCCGGAGGGCAGGCAGGACTCAGATCCTGGAGCGCATTTGAGGGCGTGGTGTAGGATTTGAGCTTTACTGAGGGAAATCGTGTTTCAGTCTTCTAATGACATGATTAACTGGAGAATATGATCAAGTGCCCCATTGACACAATCTGCCACTTCTTTCTGTGGAGGTGCAGCGTTTGCTGCAGCCCAGCAGGAGGTAAATTAAGCCACAGGGCCCCATTTTGTCCTCAGGACGGGGATAGTAAGCAGCCCGTGCTGCCTTCCACCCTGGGATAGCGTCCTTGTTGGGTTGGCTCCACACTCTGTGAAGTAACTCACTGGGTGTCAGACGTGTCTTTATGCAAAGAGGTACAGAAAGTCATCGCAAAGCCGGCAGAAGAGCTCTTGGGTGACCATCCTTGCTTTCCTCCAAATGGAACTTGGTGTGGTCTGACTGGAGGCGAGTTCTGGGGTGTCCCTTGCATGCAGTCTCTGCAGTGGGGGCCCGAGGCTGCCCCGGGGAGGTGGGGGACCTGTTCTTTCTCTTGGCAGGAGTCTGGTCAATGGCAGACACGTCTGCTCTGAGGTTGGGACTGTCCTAGGCAGCTGCTGTGTTCCCTGGGGCTGCAAGGCATGTGGTGTGCCGAGGGGAGCCAGCTGGTTCTGGAAACAGCCCTATTAGTGCATAGGGTCTGTGGCACGTCCAGGCTGCCAGGTCGTCCAGCCTAGCAGATCAGCCAACTCCACACCCAGGACAGGCCCTTCAGTCCCCTGGCGATCTGCCACACTGGTCTCTCCCACGGATTCTAGTTCTGCATGGCTGTGGCCTAGAGCCAGCACTGTGGCTGCCTGGTCTGCCGCCCTGCAGCTAATGGGGTGCCCAGGTGTCCCCCTCTACCTGCAGGAACTTAGCAAAGCCTGCAGCTGAGGGGCCAGGCTGTGTTCCTCCCCACCCTCATCTCCACGGTGCTGTGTGTGGACGCTCCAATCGCTACGAGTCACTCAGTGGCCCCCAGGTCGCGGGCCCAAGCTCAGGGTCAGCCGGGTCTTCAGCGAAGAGATGAGGCTGGTGGGGTCAGGCTTGAAGGGCTCATGTGCTAGGACGGGGCACTGCTTGTGCCCAGCTGGGCAAAATCGGGCCATTCAGCATGGTGAGGGCACTTTAAAGTTAGCCTAATGCTAAAAGATTGTCGAAAAGCTTCTAGTTTAGTTTCTTCAGTTTTTTCCAGGTGTGGACACCAATGTCTCTAGAGTTTTAAGCCACACAACCCAGCTTTTAGCAGAGCTGGTCCTGGGACCTGGAGCTGTAAGCCCCTGGCGTGAGCTGTGGCGAGTCACCATCCATCTCCATTTGTTAAAGTGGACCCTGTGTATGGTTTTGTGGTGGTGCTGTGGTGGGACCATACAGGTGAGCCGGTGCCCAGCCATATGGGGACTGGACACCAGTTATGGGCAGCCCAAACCTCTCCGGGCATGGCTTTCCTTCAAGCTGAGTAAACAGGGTTATCCCAGCACCTGTCACCTTTTGAAAGCCACTCCCTCCACCCCCGTTTCCTTTCTAGCGATAACAGGAACTTTGATTTTAGAGGCTTGTGGTTCCACCTTCACTCCAGGGTCCACTGTCTTATTTGATGCAGGAGGTCAGCAGGGCTTGTTATCACATCCCTACCAAGTGCACAGATGAGAACAGGCCTCACCAGAGAACCGCTATTCTAATTATATGACTGCAGCTCAGGGAAGGGGCCTCCTCTACTTCTGATGTCTGTGTGTCTTGGTATGGGGGCAGCACCTTAAAACATTTGTGGCTATATCTAGTAATATAGGAATTAATTCCCTCACTCATTTATTCAACAGTATTTTGTTATTTGCATGTTATTTGCTATAGCAAAGAAAAAGCTATAGGAGCAATACAAAGTTAATTCCTTTACAAAACTCTTTAAAAGGGAAAAACAAATTTTTATCATAGACAGTATCATTAATCATAGCATACACTTAGATAATCGTCTCTACGCCACACTATTCTTAGTGCTTTCTGTTTATGTTATTTCAATTAATGCTCATAGTAACTTTATGAGATTGGTACTATTTCTGCCTCCTTTTTATAGCTAAGGGGACTGAAGCACACATAGGTTAAGTAACTTGCTCCAGGTTGCACAGCCAGCAAGTAGTAGATTCTTGCTTCAAAATCCAGGCAACCTGGCAGCAATTTCCACTCATAACCACTGTACCACCCTTGCAAAGCAATTGTTAGATTAGAAAAATTAGGGCAGATAATTCTGAGTGGGGAATGACTGGTAGCTTGAGATTCTATAATTCACACCTCATTTATGCCAGGGGAAGACCAGGCCAAGATCTGGCCAAAAGCTGAAAGTTAGAAAAAGTATTTTACGAAATGTATTTGCATAAATTGATTTCTTGTCGTTTACAGTTGCTTGCCACAATTCACAGGCTTTGTATAAAGATCCAATGCAAAGTAGGGTGTTAAGGAAAACCATGTGATTCTAAGCCCATCTCCTTATTCATTTGCAAACAGAATAATGATTTGATGTCTTGATGTATTTCAAACCACATAATCAAGCCTCAATTACAGTGGCCTGGAGATGCATTGCAGATAAATGTGTGCAAATGTGTTTCTTTTTTATTTGCCTTCTTTGCCATGCATTTTGCCATTAGCCGAGTCCTAGCAACTACTGGGCTACTGGTCGTTATTGACAGTGAACCCCGCCCACTGAGGAGGGCGGACCAGAGCAGTAAAGGCTTTCCTGGCTCTGTGGCTCCAGCTGAAGGTGTCAGCTGCGCTGGAGGCGTGGCTTCCCGGGACTTTCAGGAGAGCCTTGGGTCCTGCTCCCCACGTGACCTCTGAGGACCCAGCTGGTTCTCCTCTCCTGCAGAGCCTCTCCCCACTCCCTGCCTGACCCTGGCTGTGGGGGACATTCACGCAGTGCCTGGGTCAGGCTCCTCCTGGGCACAGGGTGTGTGCTTGGACTGGACCCCTGTCTGGGCCTTTATTGGGCCCAGAGTCCCCATTCTGCTGTCTGCCTTGCCTCTGAGATTTGTGCTGTTGGATCTTTCCAGATCATTCTTCATGGCTTTTGGGCCCTTAAAACCGCATTTCCTCTCACTGCCCTGGCACCTCCTCTCGTGTTTCCTGTCTCTCCAGCCTCAGGGCTCACGGTCTCTGCGTCTTTATTCCCTTGAGCCACTGTCCCCGTAGACGGACTCAGCTTTCAAATAACCTGTGCTTTTGTACATTGCACGTTGAGACACGGAACCATTTTGTTGCGTCACGTTCAAAGTTCTGAACAACAGCTGATGGACAAACATTCTGAGCTGTGGTTGGCTGGCAGTCGTTGAGTTTCAGAAGTATTTATTTATTCAGTCATTTATTGGAACATTCATTCCAAAATATTTGTGGAGTGCCTACTTGGTCAGGTGTTGTTCCAGTGGAAGGAGTGCTGAGCTCCACCACCCCTGGGGAGCTTTCAGCCCAGCCTTGCCACCTTTAGAATTTTATGTATTAGAGGCTCAAAATCAGAAAATAGAAATTTTGTATAAATGAAAGAATAGATGGTTGAATTCAGTGGCTTCTTGACTTTATGGCCCAGAAAATTTCACGCACTTTGTTACCAGCAATGGAAGCTTGGGGCACTGCTCTAGTTGGGACACATTATTAGCTCTACAGGTGACCTCAGGGCTACTGTTACAGGAAGATGTGGATTAAGGATATGAGCAGCCTGGCATTTATTCTGTAGTGAAACCAGCGTGTCAGCTGTAGAGGCCCAGCCCTGAGCCCTGTCGTCTGTCTTCCAGAGAGATCCAAACTCAGACTTGGCTCTGGGCCCCCGCCAGGCTTCCTTCCCCAGGTTTGGAGCCACAGGGGTTGCTGGTCGGCCCTGAGTGCCTGCACTCTGAGCTTCGCAGAGGTAACAAGGATGTGGACGCTGCAGAAGACTTTAGTTATGGTAAAAAGACACCAGGGCAGTGTGTGAGGAGCTCAGCACAGCCTTACAGGCACACGAGTCAGTGAGATGCTCTCCTCTGAGAAGCCGCCACTGCAGAGACAGGGCGAGGAAGCTGCCTGCATCCCCTTCATGCTGTACAGAGAGGAGCATGCCGGGACTCAGAGCAGTCCTGCTCCCTGAGAGGAGCAGAAAGTGTCTTTCCACATTGAGTGCCGCAAGGTTTTCCGAAGCCTCCATGTACAGTCCTGGCTGTGTGGGGTGTTTGGGGCACCTGTTTCTGGGCCCATGTGGGATATTTCTGTATATTTTGACTCTTATCTACAGGAAGAATGGCCCATCTGAAGCTAGGCCCAGGGGCTAGGCTCAGAGCATGACCCTGGCACTTGCTGCCCCCACACACTAACCACAGCCCATGGCCAGGTGTGGGCACAGGGCCAGTGCAAGGTGTGGGAGAGAGTGAGCGTACCCAGGAGGGCTCCTGGTCCTTCCCCAGGTGACCTGACACTCATTTATGTTGCATACGCCTTGGTGCCCTCATCACCCCCGAGGCAGTGCCTGGCTCATAGTGTTTGCTCCATGAGTGACGAGTGACTAACATGAGAAATAATAGGAGGGATACTAAGGAAAGAAAAAGGTAAGGGC
Organism: Perodicticus potto; assembly: GCA_963574655.1. Lineage (NCBI taxonomy): Eukaryota > Metazoa > Chordata > Mammalia > Primates > Lorisidae > Perodicticus > Perodicticus potto. The sequence continues at coordinate 59,140 of CAUYRH010041637.1, read as the reverse complement.
AACAGATGCCAGCTGGGACAAGGCTGGAGAGCTGATGCTTCATTTTGGTCAGTCTGATGGTAAGTCGCAGCCCAGGACGCAGTGCTGTGTCCGTGACAGAGACGGGAGGCCAGGACGCAGTGCTGCACCATGGCAGAGAGACTGGAGGGCCAACCCAGGACACAGCACTGCGTCCACGTCAGAGACGGGAGGCCAGGACGCAGTGCTGCGCCATGACAGAGAGACCGGAGGGCTGACCCAGGCCCCTTCCCAACATGGGTGGGGGGCTGCTGGCCCTGGCACCCAGAATGGAAGTGCTGCCCTTCTCATGGAGAAGGCGGCTCCTGATTCTGCCTGCTCGGCCCTTCTTGTCCCGCTGAGCCCCGACTGCCGTTTAGATCATGGAGTGTGCAACAGCACTGCAAGGCAGCCCCACGCGGGTGTGCACAGAGCACAGGGCAGCTGTTGGGCAGTGCCACAGACCAAGAGGGATGGAGCGGTCCTGGCCGCCTGACTGGCTGACCCGCACTTCTGATGTGCTCATAGACCCAACACAAAACTCCCTCACGCAGGGGGACCTCTTTTTCAAACATGTTTATTTCTGTTGTGATTAACGAATTGCTCATTTATCTCTAAGTGCTACTCAATTGATTGCCACTTTTGGCCAATACATGTATTTTTAATTTGTTTCACTTTATTATCCCTTTGGCCATTGAACATTCATGATTATGGGACAGGTGGCTCAGTATCCTGGCCATGTGGGCTCATGCTGTAAGTTAGAGCTGTGGGGCAGGGGGAGGTCAGAAGTGGTTGGAAAGAGAGCTGGTGACCGTTCCCCTTCCAAGACCCAAAGAAACAATCTCTAGCCCAATAAGGCCTCTCTAACTGCCACTTGCAAATAAAGAGAAATGCTACTGCAAATGTATGTTTGTTAAAAAAATGATATCAACAAATTAAGAACTGTGCTTTTTGGCTGGCACAGTGGCTACCACCTGTAATCCCAGCACTCTGGGAGACCAAGGCAGGAGGATCGCCTGAGCTCAGGAGTTCAAGACCAGCCTGAGCAAGAGTGAGACCCCCCCACCCCCATCTCTACTCAAAGTAGAAAAACTGGCTGGGCGTAGTAATAGGTACCTATAGTCCCAGCTACTTGGGAGGCTGAGGCAAGAGGATTAATTGAGCCCAACAGTTTGAGGTTGCTGCGAGCCAGGACACCAGAGTACTCTACCCAGGGCACAGAATGAACCTCTGCCTTTAAGGGGAAAAAAAAAAAAAAAAAAAAGGAGCTGTGCTTTTTTGGCTTACCTCTAGCAGCCAGTCTGTTTCTGTTCCATCTCAGCAAGCCTTCAGTGCAGAGGACAAGAGGGTGTCCTCAGGTGTAGTGGTGCGACTTTTCCTCTTTGGTTTGCTGTGCAGGTGGCAGGCCGTGCCTGCTGGCACCTCAGCCTTGGTGACATGCTCTCCAGAGTCCAGAGGCTGAAAGAGGGGAGGAGTGTGGTCCTGGGGAGGTCAGCAGTTCTCAGGTTAGTCCCGTGGTTCTCTTTGGCTGGGTGTAACTTAACCCACAGTGTGCACTGGTAATGAATGCCTGTTAACACTACTGGTGTCCAAAAGCCTTTCCTTTATCTCAATACTGGAGAATCACAGTGAACCACTGCTTCTATGGAACTGCTAAGATTTTTCCTCTTTAGGGGAAAAAAGTTTCTAATTTTAAGAAGGCTCATGAAGCTTGCCACTTGTGCTCAGTGGTTAGTGTGCTGGCCACATAACACTGGGGCTGGCAGGTTCAAACCCAACCCGGGCATGCTAAACAATGACAACAAAAAAATAGCCAGGCATTGTGGTGGGAGCCTGTAGTCTCAGCTACTTGGGAGGCTGAGGCAAGAGGATCACTTAAGCCCCAGAGTTTGAGGTTGCTGTGAGCTATGACGCCACGGCACTCTACCAAGGGCAACATAGTAAGACCCTGTCTCAAAAAAAAAAAAAAAAAAAGACGATGACTAATGAAAGCCTCGCATACTGTGTTCCTTATCTGCTGTGACCTGGCTTCTTCAGGACCTGGCAGGGCTGAGCCAGGGTGCTTGCTCCCCCTCTTTGTCTGCGTTTCTCCCTGATGACAAACTCTGGCTTGGGTTTTTCTGCGTGCACCTGAGGGGTTGTGGAAAGTCCTGTCTCCCTGGTCCCTCCCAGCATCTTTTGTCTCTTGGGAAACCCGTGTTCATTGAAATGTTGCAATTTCTTTGTGTAATTTTCACTCTGTGTGAAAAATACATATACTTCAATGTCATCCAGTGTTTTATTGGCTCCTAATTTGAACATGCTGCGGGAGAAGGCAAATGTACTAGTTTGTATGATTGACACCATTTCAGCAGTGTAAGTTATCGCAGACAGCTGGGCCTCGGGCTCAACATGAAGCACGGCTGCTCTCACGGAGTCTCCCGCTGAGTTGGCCCGTCCGCCTGCAGGGCTGTGGCCAGAGCAGAGCTATAGCTGTTGGGTCCCAGTACATGAAGCGTAATTTAGCCCACAGCGCACCAAGCTCCCTCCTCTTCCCCCAGTGACTTTGTTCCTTTAAGTTGAAGCAGTTACTGATCCTACTGTGCTGGGCCCTGAGGACCAGGGACAATGCCGTGCTCTGGGCTGGAGAGGTCTGGGGATAGGACATATGGATGGACTGATCATGGATCTGGGGTGGCACTGTGTAGGAGGGGTGCACCGGTTGCCATGGAAACAGCGATACTTAATTCCGGGTGGGGTTGGGGATGTTATGGGAAGCTCTCACAGTCATGGCATTTTCTAAAACTTTTTTTCTTTCTTTCCTGAAATCTCAGTAGGCACCTGTCAGGGGAAGGAGTGTGGAGCAAGCAGTCCAGGCAGGAGCAGTGGTGTGTGTGAAGGTGCAGGGGTGGGAAACAGTGTGTGCCTGAGGGGTGAGCACAGCTTCCCCGGAGGTTCCAAGTGTAGGAGTGACATGGTGTTGCAGCTTCCAGGATAGGACAAATGTTCACTCAGCAGGTAGCTTTTGAAAGCGTTATACACCAGACACTGTGCTCGGCCCTAGGGAAAAAATAAACAATATCGTGAAAATTCCTGTTCTAGAAAGACCTTTTAGTGACTAATGTCAGTAAACAAAACAAAAAGTTAATTATATAATTTATTCAAAGGTGGTAAGTACTATAGGAAAAGATAAAAAATGGGGACACCATCCTGCTTTGGGGCAGAGGGGTCACCTTTGTAAATAAGGTGCTTTGTTATGCTGGAATATGAAGAGGGGTTGCTGTGGTTTGTATTTTGTTATTAATTTGTTTTCAGTGTGCATTTTAGACTCAGATTCTACGTTTTATTTGTTCCGTGTACATCATTAGTATTGCTGTTTTGTAAATTTTTTCGGAGACATGGGATTGAGAAAAGCCTTTCGTGACTTCCTATGAAAAGCACCTCTCAGCTCTGCTGGTCGGTGTACCTGGTCCCTCCAGCAACACGGAGGAAACAAATTGGGGCGGGAGGCGAGAAAGCCACGAGGAACCTCAGAACCAGGGTCAAGGGTGGGAATGGATATTCCTGGGCTGTGACCAGTCCCTCTGTTGTTACCAAGGAAAGGACACAACACAGTGGTGCCAGCTGCAGCAGCCTGTCATGCTGGCGTGGACGGAGCCTGGACATACTGTGGCCGGCCATTCAGCTGCTCTGGGCTCAGCTACAGCAGTGGCAGCAGGTCCTCGGGGCAGGGAGGGGCTGGTGTGTGAGGTGCTCGGTCACAGGCGGTAGATGGGGCGGGAAGGATGCTGCGTAAAGAGGTAAGAGGAATTGGGGCCTATGTCAGGGAGACCGAGGTCTGCGGGTCCACCTGTGGGGCCAGCAATCCAGGGAGAAGAGACCTGGAGACACGTGACCTATGGACACAGCACCCGCAGCTCTTGGGTGCTGGGTTCCGTGTGGGATAAGATCCCGCGGGACTGTGCCCTCGGGGAGGAGCCGAACAGAAAGACAGGCTTGGCGTTCACTTTGGGAGGTGAGGATTTTATCAGTCAGTGTTCATGGAGAAGGACGCGTTCTAAGACCTGGTTTTTAATCAGATTGTTTTGAAGCTCTTAATTTTCCCAGAAATGCTCTTTTTTTGGTTATTGGGGAGACAGGTAAAGAGATTCAGGAAACTCTTAATTGGAAAGGCTGGAAATGAGCAAATTTAGGACAAAAAATATTTTTGACCTTGTGGACCTGGGATCCTGGTGGCAGTTATCAAAAATAGGTAGTTTTTCCCCATGCAGCCCTGACTCTGGATAGAACTGGAGGGTAGGACCGGAGGCCACGTCTGCCTACTGTGCCTTCCCCAGAAGTGACGGCCATCCACCTACCCCAGTCCCCAGCCTTCAATTGATTAGTTCTGGGAACCAGAGACCTTTCTTTCAAGTACCCAAAGGTCTCCATCTAAAGAGACAGTTTAGTCCCCAGTAGAGCCTCCTGGTCTGGGGCAGGGGCCTCTCTCCTGCCGTGGAACATCCTACTGTGTGTTGCCAAGGCACGAAGAGGCCACCTCAGAGTTCCCATGCTAGTGGGTGGAGGACAGGACGGAGCACAGTGTGAGTGTCGCTGGTGGCCTGTGCACTTTGAGGTCAGTAAGATCTGATTTTATGGCGATCTCAGAAGAAAGAAGTTTTCAAATTTCGTAAAGGTGGATGAAAGTTGGAGGACCCAGGCAGAACCTGTGGGAGGCTCAAGAAAAGAAAGCCAGGCAGTTTTTATCCAAATGGGAAAAAATAACAAGCTGTGAGGGGCCTGAGGACAAGGCTGGGGGAAGCCGCGGCAGAGCTCTGCCTCTTGCCGGCCCCGGCGGCTCTGCAGACGTGGGGACTGAGGCAGACAGGGATTCGGGCCACCCCTGCCTCTCAGGGAACTGGCCGTTTTCTGGGCTATCGTCCAGGGCTTCAGCCGGACAATGGATTTTTCTCTCCAAAACACGCTAGTGTTGTCCCAAGAGAACGCTGTGATTTGGGACTTGCCAGGGACTGGGAAGGGACAGATGGAAAAGCTGTGCTATTTATGACCTTGAGGACCTGAGAATGACCTCACACGTGGAGACCACAGGTAAAGAGGAAACTATTTGGCCAATAATCGTAACTGACAGTTCGCTTGGGAAACATCTTTTACAATTGGATAGTAGTATATTTTGTTTTCTTCTTTTTTTGTATCCCTTTTGCCTCTTTTTCCATAAATGTTTCTAGTGAGGCTATTGGCTCATCTAGGGGAAATCTTCTTCACCAAAATGGACACCAGCAGTTAAATGGCTCCTGTGAGAACGTCCCCACCGGCTTCCCCTCTGCTCGCTGGCTGTCTTAACAAGTGTTCGCTGATTGCTGAGTGTGAAGGTCACATTGTAGACTCTGGGGACGCCTCAGGAAGACCAGGCAGACAAACCCCTGCCCTCCTGTGGGTCACATTCTACTGGAGAAAAGAGATGAATTATGCACATAATAAAACATAATATCAGATGGAAATAAGAGTAGTGGAGAAAAATAAAGAGAGGAAGTACCAGGAGTCTGGGGTTGATGGGCGGATCATCAGGGACCCCCCATGAAGGTGAGAACCCCCCATGGATTGGCATCTGACAGAGCCGTCCGTGGCCAGACGGAAGGTGGGAGGCAGCCGGGCAGGGTGCTGTGAAGGCCACAGCCACGGAGGAGGGCAGAGGTCTGAGAACTGAGCCGGGGACTGGACCAGGGAGGACTGTGTTGAGTTCATGGTCAGGGCTGTGGGTTTCACTCTGAGTACAGTGGAACCCCCTGCAGAGTTTTGAATGGAGGAGTGGCCTGAGCAGCTCCCTGGTCACCAGGTCCACCTCCCTGGTGTCTGCGACGTGAGGAGAAGGCGAGGCCACCTCGGTGACGACACCCTAGACAGGGCGACTGCAGCGAGGTGTTGGGAAGGGTCAGTTTCTAGACATGTTATGAAGGTGGAGCTGGCAGGGTTTCCCAATGTGGATTGTAAGAGAAAGGGCAGAGGGTAAGGACAGTCCAGGGGTGCCTCTGTCTCAGCTGAAGTTTCAGAGGGGTGCACATTTGGTTGGGAGAACGAGGCGTTCAGTTCTGGATGTGACAAGCTGAGAAGTCGGAAGATGCTGCCCAGGTGACTGAAGGAGCTGGGCCCAGGGAGACGTGGAGTGTAAATGTGGGGGTTGCTAGCATGGAGCCGCGGGGGCATGGGCAGGACAGCTGAGGGGGCCCACAGGCCAGAGGTGGGGGCGGAGGAGGCAAGGGGTGGTGGCGGGACGCCCTGTGGCATGTGGGGACTCTGGACGTGTGGAGGACATGGCTCCCCATGTGGGAGAAACTGACTGTGTTGCTGCTATCAGGGGAGTGGGGCCTGGGAAACCACAGGGAGGCCGCTGGGACCTGGACGGGCAGCTTTGCTGTAGTGATGGGGCCAAAGCCTGGTGGGCATTTGGTTAGGGAAGAATCGGGAGTTGGTGCTGGTGGGTGCAGGTTACTCATTTGCAGCATTAAGCTGTGGGAGCAGAGAAGTGGGGAATGGGCCCAGGCCTTTTCTAAGGCGGGAAACTGAACATGTTTGTGTGTAGATACCAAGGACCCCGCGGAGGAGCTGTTGACGTAATCGGTATAGTTCAAAATGTTCTGAATTCAGGCACTGATTTAGAAAATTACCAAAGGGGTAAAGTGGGATTTCATTCTTTAAAATTCTTTTCTTAAAATTTTACAGAATCAGGGATTATAAGAACTGAAAGGACTTTGAGAATGTAAGAATGTAAAAAGACTTCCAGACCTTTCGGGCAGTGGGAGTGCCTTTGTCAAAAGACGTTTCTTGGCAAATACAAGGCAGAAAACCCCAGGAGCACCTTGGTTGCCTTTCCCTATCTTGGTCAGGGTCCTGGTTACTTGGCGTTCTTCATTCACAGAAACCCAGAAGCTGGATCTTCCAATACATACACACACGTGCACACACATTGTACTGCAATAAAGTATGTAGTTTTCCACATCAGTGTATCTGTCCTTGAGCTCAAAATCTTTTGATGCGTCTGTTCTTACTCAGCATGAAAACTGCGCCCTGGCCTGTGGCCACAGGTTCTGCCAGGGGCTGGGACCCCCCTTGCCGACCTTCCCCTGCCCAGGCAGTGTCCCTGGTACACAGGGTCCCCCCCAGCATCCGCCCGGGGCAGGTGGGTAGCGCACACTTCCTGAAACGGAGTGAGATGTAGCGGAGACAGTGTTGCCCCGCGGGTGTGTGCGCATGTCAGGACTTCTGTTTGTGTGATAGATAACCACAGCGAAGCAGGTTACCTAATTAGTGCATTTAACAGTTTGATTTTGGTGCATATAGAATTCTATAAACATTTGGTTTTCACAGAGGCTTTCCCCCTTAAAATAGTGTTTTATTTTCCTTGATTACAAAATCATACTTAAAATTCACAGGAGACTTAAAAGTTGTCAGTGACTCTGGCATCTGGAGAAGCCTTCACTGGCGTGTGGGCCGTACCCCTGCAGGCCACCGGCCCTGCATGTGGCCTGTGTCCTTACATTCTCTTCCTCAGTGGCTTTTACAAGTGGTTCTCACCGACTTGCTTTCAGCAGGTTCTAAGAGAGAAGCTAATACCTCCGCTCATGTTATATACAGACAGGCACAAAAACAAATGCATTCGTTGACTGCTTTTGAACACAGAAAAGAAACACTGTTACCTGCCATTTCAAGCCCTAAAGGACTTTTACTGACTTTTAAAATGCCTGATGGTGTTTTGATGGAAAACCGGGTAATTTTTTCAGGCTGCTCTAAAGGGCGATGGTGGGACTGGACGTCTGATGCCTGGGAGTGCCTTGTACACTTTCACTTACAGTTTTCATAGAATTTGAGACACATTGAAGTCATTTTTTCAGCACTGCAATGGGGTGATAAGCTGTATCATGAAGTAGATGGAGTTTTAAAAAAACTTTCATTACTCTCTGAGGGGGGCTTATCTGTGGCGATCTTGTTACATGGGACTTCTCCCATCACGTCACATCTGTCCTTCTGAAGGATAGCTAGCTCAGCAGCCACACTTAACATAGGACTTTCACTAAATGCTTGTAGGGCAACCTATTTATTACACAGAATGTAAACCTTCAAATTAAGTTCTCCTTTGTTCTAAATTTATGAGCAGGAGTGTTGGCCCATCTTTGAGTGAGGTCAGAGCATCATCAGTGAGGCTGGCAGTGGCACCTGCAGGTGGCTGTTCAACGCCGGAGGACGTGTGGCAGCTTCTGCCCAAATCCTCCCCTGCTTTCCAGAGACATGGGTGTGGGTAACGTGCTGGGGGTGAAGTGTCCTTAGGTCACTCAGCACATGCACCTTGCCCTGGAAATGGAGTTCATGTGCTGTCAAACACTGACCTTTCAGAATAGCCCTCATAGTCAGCTTCTTGCTTCTGAAGATTCTCTAAGCTTCATCTTCGTTATTAGCTATGATGCTGGTTTTTGGCTTCCTTTGTATAATAGAAACCACTCCAATATTGCAACCTCCCTGAGTCCGATCTAGGACGTATTCATCACATGGAATGTCCTTTCCCCCTTTTGATAATATTGGTATCTAAGATAACCTCCACTTGGCAGAACTTTAATAAAAAGAGAAACATTGTCTTAAGGTTCAGAAGCAGGAGAAAGTTTGATGAGTTGGAAGGCCTGCCACCACACCCAGCGAGGGGGACAGGTGCTGCCCCTGGTCTCCGCGTGGCTGTGGCAGCTGCTGTTTGGAATTCCGGGTAGTGACCAGGTCCTTGCCTCTCCCCAGGATGTTTTCTCCTCCCTTCCCCTGCATTTCTTGGTTTGTGGTTTTTTTCTTTTACTCATTGTTTTCCATCTTCATTACATTTTACGTTTATTACAGGGAACCTTACATTTGGTAGGAGACAGTCTACACATGTACATGGACGTCAGAAGGAATATCGTTGTCTCTGCTTTAGGAAATGTAAACTTACATCGATTATGGTAACATTATTTACACTCATTTTATAAACCACTGAATTCTTTATTTACTACTTTGCTAATGGCAAAGTCTGACTTTTTTGTCACTCACACCATGAGAACTTTGGACAGGCCTCTGTAGCTGAGAGCAAGTTCTAGACCCCGTGGCAGACAGAAGGAGCTCGAGGCGCTCCCCATTTTCAGGTTGTGAGTGATAGAAGTGTGAGCTAAATGAGTCAGTGTTGCTGCATGAATTTTAACAGGAATAACTAATGTAGATGACTTTGCCAATTCACAAAAAAGGCTGATTTTACAGCTGAGCTGTAGTGCTGTATATAGGTCCTTATTTTGTGAGTGAGATTGTATCTGTGAAAACTAAGGCTTTAAAAGAGTGTAGGAAAAATTGAGAACAATTGCCTTTTAACTAATAGAATGTAGACTCTCTGAGCGGATTACATTTAGTCTCTGCAAGACTGATTTGTTTTCCTGGAAGTAATATTAAGCATTTATCTTTGAATCCTATCTGAGTTTAGGTTTAGAATAGTCAAATTTTTTTGCAGTATTTTTTTTTTTCTTGGCCAGGGCCGAGTTTGAACCCACCACCTCCGGTGTATGGGGCCGGGGCCCTACTCCTTTGAGCCATAGGTGCCGCCCAGAATATTCAAAATTTTAAGCACTGCTAGCTTTCTGTGTGTGTATAAGTTTGGAATTCACAGAAGATCCTAGGATATTATGTTTCTTTCATGGTTTCAGGACTCTTAAAATTCCCAGTTTTTCCAAAGGTAACAAACTATTAGGCAATTCTCTTTCTTTTAGTTGTTCTAACTTTCTCCTCTCTCATATGGAATAGCCCCAAAGTAGGTTGATACCGGTTTGTGCGTATTTAGATAACCTTCAGGACAAAACGATTTCTTTTCTCAATTTGAAGGAAATCTCAGGTTTTGTGTCCATTACAGAGAATCTGTCTTCCAGCTTTGGGCACATCCAGATTCTCCTCTGGACTGCGTCCCCCGCTGTGAGATGAGGGGTCAGGCCAGCTTGTCTGTCAGTCTGTCAGCATTAAAAATTTGTGCATCTAGTATAACTCCAAAACAACAAAAAGCTTTATGTAGAAATGTAGGGGAGCTAAAGAAGACCCAAATTCAGAGAGAATTTCATTATTACTCTCTGTATAGTAATTCTAAAAAAATCTATTGTTGATGCTGGCAGTTTTTTCATAAGCAATCAAATAGGGAATTATGGCAAAAGGAATGCTGTTTTCCAAAGTCCCTACTTTTTTTTTCAAGAAGAGGAATTATTTAAGTATTAGAAGTGGTTTTAATAAACCTGTAGCTCCTGCAGGAAACACTGGCTCTCTTCCAGCGTGAGCATCTGAGCTCACTGTGAACCTGTCACGCAGATGTTTTCAGTGTTTGAAAATCCTCCATTCCCCCAGCTTCTGGCTGGGCAGAAATACTCAACAAGTTCTACAAAGAGTGGACAACATATTATAAGAAAACCTATTTTTAAAATTCTGTTTTCTGTCTCTGACTTGATTTCTGCTCCATTGAGGACCTTCTCTGACAGGGCCAGTGTGTCCAAATGCGGGTTAGGCCTCAAAACGACATTGGCTCCAAACTTTCTGGAATAGCCTGTTGACAGCATACAGGTATAGTGATTGGGCCCTGTAGCCAGAAGTTATCCGAATACCTGCCTGTTTTAAGAGATTATTTTATAGTTTTCTTTTTCATAAATGAGCAAATTCTAACTTAACATTCCTATAAAAAAAAGTAAAGAGGGGGTTTTGGCCGGGCACGGTGGCTCATGCCTGTAATCTCAGCACTCTGGGAGGCTGAGGCTGGTGGATCTCCTGAGTTCATGAGTTCGAGACCATCCTGAGCAAGAGTGAGACTCCATCTCAAAAAATAACTGGGCATTATGGAGGACAACTGTAGTCCCAGCTAGTTGGGAGGCTGAGGCAAGAGGATCACTTGAGCCCAAGAGTTTGAGGTTGCTGTGAGCTCTGATGCCGTGGCACTCTACCAAAGTCATCAAAGTGAGATACTATCTCAAAAATAAAATAAAATAATAAGGGGATTTACTCTAAGTGACTCCTCTCTTTCTTAGTGGGCAGTAATTCTACATCTGGGCTGCCCATCAAAAACCTGGGGTGTGTAGGAAACCCTCACTGTTCAGGTGACCTTAGGCTAACAAGAGCAGGACCTTAGGCTAACAAGATCCCTGGCTGGGATCCCAGCATCAGGAGTGCTGAAAAATGCCCAGGGAAGTCAAATGTGAAAGCCTTTCATGTAGGGTTATAATGTATTTGAAATATCACAGTAACCTCGTCATTAGAAGATCTGACTGCATCAAGTTTTTGGCTGAAAAAGTATAGTGGACAGAGCCTTACAGGGTGAGTTGGAAGCCTGCCTCTGTTAACACCAATTTTACTAATCTGGACAGATCTTTTACTTTGGGTGAGTCTGTATTTTCATTCTAGCTTTAGAATTCATCTTTCATACTTAATAAAATTATGACATTTTCCTGGTATTTTCTGTATCACATCAAGCCAGTAAATTGAACTTCTTAATCCAGCATTCTGATTCAAGCGTCCATGTGATGGAAAGAACTTTAGTCTGATGTGGGGGTAATGACTCACACATGGGAAGGTTTAGGTTTTATGAATTTGATGTTGATAATTTCCATTATGTAAGAAGTAAATGCTCTCTAAGCATTCAGTACCACAAGCCTCACTGGCGTTTCTTGTGTGATGTTACGTTTTCACAAGTGATTTCGAGAATGTCGTTACGCACATGGGCACGATCGTTGCATGGAGGCATGAAAGCAGAATCGGGGCCTGAGGCAGCCTGCTGGGATGGGGCAAACTAGATTAAAGCAGGAACCATAACATCTGCCCTAATTATTTCACAGGGTTCTCTGGAGGCTCCGAGTAATTGCTCATTCACTCCACAAATACGTAATTACTGAGGGCCTGTCATAGGTTGAGCCAGGCTGTGGATCTGGAGGAAGTAAGGAAGCAAAACAAGTGGGCCATGTGGGTGTTGGCCCCTTAGCGAGGAGGGCTGGCCCCCACCCATGTTTCCATCTCCACGCCCAGCCCAGGAGGTAGCAGGGGCTGCAGGGCTGGTTATGTGAATGAGTGAACCATGTTATTCATTTCCTCGCAAATATGTCGTCTCCCAGGAGCAAATTAAAACCGGGAGGGTGTGGCTGCGGTTCCATTTGCTCTCTGGTCTAAACTCTGCCTGTATTTAAAGGTGGTGGTCTCACCTCAGACCCTTTCAGACCACAGCTGATTTCTCAGGTTTGATTCTGTTGAGTCAGCACTGCCTTTCGTGGCCACCAGGCAGGAGCAGCTATGTTGGCTCAACGTCCTTTTTATGTTTGTCCTTCATCTAAAGCCCAATATTTCTTTTGGAAGGAAGATAAATTTTTTTCCTTGACATCCCTTTTTTCCATTAAGTTAAAAAAAAAAAAAAAAAGAAGTCACTTCATAAATGTGATTTCAGACAGCTGGATTTTAATCTTTCCACCCTACGGGGGTAGTGGGTGTGCTCGGGCAGCGCCCCCAGCACCCGGCCACCCCGCCCACGCAGCGCTCTCCCTGGGCAGTGCCAGCACGTGGGTGGTTTGGCTCTGTTCGCTTGTTATTCTAAACTGGGTCAGCCGCTTGCTGCTTTCCTTTTCTGTAGTCTTTTAGGAGAATGTGAACAAATGGAGGATTATAATACCCTTTTCATATGGGTTCGCAAAGATACTTTGAGGACTTAACTTCTGTCTCTTTACAACAGGTAAGGGGCTGTTCCCTGTGTGGGCTGCAGCCAGCCCCTCAGTGGCACTGGCTGGTGGGGGCAGGCCCATGGCCAGGCCTCGGTAGCTGGAAGGGGCCACTGTTTGAGGCCCAGTCTTTTGTTTGAATAATGGAATATTAGATTTGAAAGGACTGTTGACTTGCTCCAGGCCTCCTGCCCTCATTCCAGAGGCCCGAAATGACGAAGCAGCGGTGCTGGTCAGTGGCAGTGGGGAGACAGACTCCTCCTGAGCCTCTTTTCTGCCACTTCCCTCCCGGTGGGCCCCCTGTGAATCCTGCCAGCATCTGTAGTTGCTTCTGGGGAAATGCTCATAGTCGGAACGCAAAAGGATGGTCATTATGAGGTCAAGTGGATGTGATTATGTAATGTCCTTAATTGTTAAAGTTGATACTAATGTGTTTACAAATTTATTTTAAATTCCCGTAGAAGTGAATTTCATGTTCAGGTACTGATTTGTACAGATTTGAAGGATGTCGTGGTCTACAGGGATTTGGGTCTGGGCTCTGTCCTATTTCTGTAACTGTCCACCATGGTCCTTTAGCAGAGAGCTAAATATTTTACGTATTTTAAAATCAGTGTCACCCCTGCCTGGTAGGAAGCCTGGCTTTTCTCAGGCATGAGATGAATGAACAGCAGAGAGGTTAAATATTTTGCCCAGAGGTTTACCATGAGACAGTGGCAAGACAGAAATGAAACGTCTGGGCCCGTTGTTGCCAAGTTGGAGGCCCCGCCACTGCAGGCTGTCCAGGACGTCCAGGCCCCCAGCCCTGGGGTGTGCGGAGCTGCCCAGGGTGCTTTTGAGCAGAGTAGCAGAACCCAACAGCCCTGATGTCTGCAGGGCCGGGGGTAGGAAGAAAACACACATGTTACTCAGGTGTGGGCAGCGCCAGGGGGCTCGTGGCAGGCCTGGCGGGGGCCCTGCCCCACACAGGAGGGCACTGCCCCGTGCATCTTAGAGAAGAAAGGTCCTTGCCCAGGACCTTGCCCTTTGCTGAGTTTAGAGTCCTGGGCTTTCCAGGTAGTCTGAGTTCACAAACCATCACAGCATGCAAACGGGGGAAAGAAAAGCAAACGACAGTGGTGACTCAGCACCAGGCCGGCATTGACTGCTTCGTGCTTTATATTGTGCTTTTTCAGAGTGCAAATTCACCTGCACCAGCGGTAAATGCTTGTATCTTGGCTCGCTGGTCTGTAACCAACAGAACGACTGTGGGGACAACAGTGATGAAGAGAACTGTCTCCTGGTGACTGAGCACCCTCCTCCCGGCATCTTCAACTGTAAGTCCCTCCCCTCGTTCTGGCGGCACCTGTCTGGCGTGGGCAGGAGGTGGGGTCGTGGGGAACGGGAAGGGTGTTGCTTTCTGGTGAAGGAAGGAAATTGGAATGTTTCCTCCTTTGATAGAGAGATGGTGTGTCTGAAAGCGGAGTTCATGCTGTCCTCCAGGACGGTCAGTAGTGCTGTGTTTTGAAATAGGCTGAGGAGCCTGGACAGGATTCCACAAAATCCTGTATTGATTTAGTATTCTTCACACCAGTTCTGTCACCTCAGATGTGATTTCAAATAAGCAAAGACGTGTGGAGGGTTCATAGTCGATCATACAATTAACACGAGAAAGAAAGATGGAGTTGGGACCTTCAAAGGCTCAGATCGTGTGTTTTTCTGCTAGATACCGGGTGGAAAACAACTGCAGCGAGGGTTGACAGGTGTGAGGGCGCACGGCGGAGGCTGAGAGTGTTTATTGAATTCAAAAAAGGGGAATCAGAGCTTGAAGTCATTCAGTTTTGATGATTTCATGTTTTTTTCTGATGAGGAAGGAGAAAGAAGGTGGCTTTAAAGCCCTGCTGACCCTCTGGGAGGACGGAGCTGTGTTGTCTTCTGTGTTCCCTGGGCCGCGTCGGCTGAGAGTGACTTTCCTGGCCACACGTGTAAGAAGAAGGTGCAGCATCCTCAGGCTTCCCACTGAGCTCCTTTCGGGGTGCTTTCAGCTCCTCCCCCTAGTTTTACTGATGTTATTTTAAGGAGTTGTGTGTGCTACAGATTCTAAAACTTTTGTCAGTGCTGCAAATGTGAAAATGCAAGTGGCACTCTCTGTTCTGCTGTGTTTGATGCTGGGGCACAGTCGTGTCTGCTGCAGGTGCGCCCCACCCAGACACGGCTGTGTTCTGGGGAGTTTCCAGTCTTCTAAATGTGCTGACAGTCCCAGAGTCTAACAATCTGAGTTTTCCTCAAGTTTCCCCTCGAATCCCGGCTCTGCGCTTTGTGACAGCTCTCAGGTTCCCAGGCCTTCGGGGCAGACTTGTGCATCCTTGGCACTTGGTCCAAGTTTTCCTCCGGTCACTTTTGGCCGCGCAGTGCGTTCTCTCCGTGAGTCCTGTGGCCCACCAGCTCCGGGTCTCTCCAGGTCCCGGACAGCCTAGATGTGTTCACTGGGAGCTGAGGGACAGGATGGGGTTGGGAGCCGCAGGGTGTGCCGGGGGCCGGGCCTGGGACACCTCCCAGAGACCAACCAGCAGCCGCTAGAGAGCCTGCAGCCCGTGGGATCCCACCTGCCTGCCCTTCCCGGAGGTAAGAATGTGCGAGGGCCTCTGCAAACAGAAAAATGGCCATGTGTGGATGTGGTGTGCTGCTGGGCCTGGGGCCTGGGCGAGTTGTGTGATCTACACTCAGCACATCCCACAGGGCACCGGCACACGGAGCAGGAACTTCCGAGCACTAAGCACTCGGTGTAGGCCGGCCGACTCACGCTGGGGCCTTCAGAGAAGTGTGGTGTAAAGGCCTTTGTACTTGGTCTCCTCCAGACTAAGGAGCAACACACGGGGACCTGTGCGGAGTGTCGTGGCTGTGCAGGGCCTTCGCTGGGTCTGAGGGCTGTGCGTGGAAGGCAGGCAGATGGCCTCCGTCCCAGCCTCAGATCCCCATAGACCAGCCCTGTGTCTCCGGGGACTTCTTCCATTTCTTTGGTACCTCCCCCAGCTGTCCTTGTTGTCAGCCCTCTTCCCTCCCATGCTGGTCCCTTCCCTTCCTCCCTTGCTCCCTTTCCTGTGTTCTGCCCTGATTTATTTATCATTGTTGTTATTATTCTTGAGGCAGAGTCTCACTATGTCGTCCTCACAACGCCCAGCTACTTTTTGTTGCAGTTGTTGCTGTTTAGCAGGCCCGGGCCGAGTTTGAGCCTGCCTGTCTCATATGTACGTGGCTGGCGCCATAACCACAGAGCTACGGGCACTGAGCCTCTGCCTTGATTTTTAAGACCTATTTCCAGACATCTTTTCCACTAATTTAAAGAAAATGTGACTACTTTAATTCTGCTTAGAAGCCAGGGGAGGCAGCTACCATGTGAGTGGTTTACTTGTGCCCTGACAGAGGTGTCCGAGGGTCCTGTGGCAGCTTCTTGGTCTGTACAGGTCCAGATGTCGCTGGAACCTGGGTCTTCCCAGCCAGCGTGGGAGGTCACTCATGCTGAGCTGCCTTAGAGCCTGGAGAGCCTGGGACAGGATGAGAAAGGACGAGGCGGTGGGTGTGGCTTCAGATTGACCTGGGCTCAAGGTCAGTTTAGGGAAGTGACTAGTGTACGAAATGAGCATGATTCCTGCCTTTTGAGACTTTAAGTGAAGTAATGCCCACGAGAAGCATGGCCCACACCACTGGGTTGTGGTGGCCGTTGTGTTCATCGTTTTCTCTCCTGAAATAAGGCTGCTCTCCCCTCCACCCTGAAGACGCCAAGTACACAGAATTTTTGCTGACAACACACTATACCCCAGAAGAACAAATAACGCCTCATTCAAGCTCCTGCTGGAGAACGGGATGGGCTATTTGATACTTGGTTCCCTCCTGGAGGATGTAAGCAATATCTGAATCTGTGTGCACGCGGGTTGAACCAGGGTGGAATCCTCTGAGTTTCCAGATGAGAAATCCTCTGGAATCAGCTTTCTGTCCACATCACTGGGTGTTGACCATGCCTGTGCTGGCTTCGTCATCTCATCTTCTCATTCGATATTGGCTGAAGTTTAGCAGGAATTTAGCAAGAAAATGTTACTGTTACTTGTAAGGTCAGCAACACTAAAGATAACAGCAGCCCTTGCGGTAGCTCTGAGTAGCTTTTCCCTTCAGAAAATGTTTCTGGGAGCTTGATTGGGGCACATTTGGTTTTACCTGCTTCTCAACTCTGCTAACCAGGGTCAAGTTACCCATTGCCTAAGGCTGGTATATTTTGCTGGGAGACTCTAAGGTCTTTACATGGAGGTGGGGGCAAGCTGGTGTCAGGGGTCTCACCAGGAAAGGGTGTGGCTGGCTGTGGCTTTCTATGGAAGAGGGAATAAATTGCCTAAGTTGCCAGCCTTTGTCACATCTTTTCTCCACCTGCTGTATCACAATGTTCATAAGTACTAAACATGCAAATTACACAAATAAGATTATTATTTATACAAATAGGATAATTATCTATACAAATAAAATTATTTACTCAGAGGCTTATTTGGTCATTGTAGCAGGCATTGGTGAGGAATTTCCCCCTGCTGTCCAGATGGGAAACTCTCACACACACACAAACACACACACACACACACACAAGTGCGCGCGCGTACAAAGATGACGACAAAGGGGCACAGTGTGGGAGCTGAGTGCTGCCTGGGTTCCTGGCTCAGGGCTGTAGACAGATGCATGTTGGCTGGACTGGTAGGCATGGTGGCTTCCTGAGGAGGGATGCTCGATGGTTGGGGCAGAGGGCAGAGTGCCAGAGTGAACATGAGCCTGGGTTGAAGTGAAAGTGACACTGTTCTGGGGCGGGAGGCTGGAGCTCGGGGGGCATGAGACAGGGCTGGGAAAGTGGGTTGGACCAGACAGGGAGAGGCTGGCATGTGAGGCTCCACCCTGCCTCGGCCTCTTCGGAGAGGGCACCTGCTGGTCACCTCTGCCTGCCCAGCTGAGCATGTCCTGGTGCACTGGGTTTTCTAAGCTCTTTTGGCCACATCTTGGTGGGGGACAGCAGACTTCCTAGAAGTAATCATTGAGTTGTCCATACAGTTTGGAAAAAGCCAAGCGCTCTGAATATCTTGGCAAGAACAAGCCTTCCTGACACCGTCACTGCTAAGGAATTTGTGGCCCTGGACCTTCAGAGCAAGCCCAGAGCTGAAAAGAAGTCCACTGTTAGTGGAACGAGGTTTTGGTTTCGGCTTCAGTGGAATTTCCGATTGAGAGAAGACCTGATTAGGGGTCATGGGGGCAGAACAGCCTCCATCCCTACTAGAGGGGAAGCTGCTTCTTTCTCTGCAGGGAGCTTCATCAAACAGAACCTCCGAATCCAATGAAATGGAGCTGATAAGGTGTGTACCTGATTTAGTCCTGTGTACAGGACGTCAACTGTAGGACCTTTAGAAGGAACTTCCCCACCCTAATAATGAAGTACAGTGCGTTAGAGTTGAGCTGACTGTTCCCTCTCCCCAAACCAGCCCTTTCTGCCTGTGTCATCTTTCCTTACAGGGACCGGCCCCCTCCTTGTCACCTGGGTGTCATCAACCACCTGTAGGCACCAGGCTATAACCACCCTCCCCTTTACCTGAGACCAACAACTTCCCAGTCCCCAAGTATTTTGTTGACTGAGGACTTGGGGACCAGCCTCAGAACCCCGGAGAAACCCTGTCTTCCCCCGGGCTCCCAGGTGCCAGGCCTTTCTGCCTCCCACATAGTTGTGTTAGTAAACATGAATAGTAATTCTCTGTATTAGAGAATATTTATCAACTGTTCTTTTAGAGTTCATACGTCTCTAGTTGTCTTCTAAATGCATGTTTTGGCTTGTTCTGTCTGCCGTTTGTTTGAACCAGGATACAAGGAAGCGGCCGGAGCCTGCTGGACTGACTTGGTCCTTAGGCACGTCCGACCCTCGGCGTCTCCGTCTGCTCGTCCCCGCGGCCCTCTTCTCTCGCGCTCACTCCTTCTTCTCCCTTTTGGCCTCATGCCTCCCCCATCTCCGCCTCTCTGTGGTTTTGGTGGCAGGGGTGGCTTGTTTTGTAGGTTTCTGTGCTCCGGCTTTTGCTGGCTGCTTTCCCATGATGTCACTGAGTTGCTCCCTGCCCCTTAGGTTCCTGTCCTTGGGGGGAGACCCAGGTCGGCACAGGCTCAGGAGCTGTTGGCCTTGTGTGGCATCATCTGTCATTAGGGCTGCGGAACAATCCCAGCCTGCTCTGCCTTTCCCCCGCTGATTTGTCAGGGTACTTGAGCTGCTCCCCATCCACTATTTGGCCACCTGAGTTTTCCTCGTTGCTCTTCAGAGCTGAGCAGTGAGATTTCTCTGTGTGTTATTTGAACTGATGAGTTAAAGCATGTTGGATGCACATACTGAGCAATTTTAGAAGCCCCCTCTTGCTCCCCTTGGGTCTCACCCAGGAGTTGGGGATCGGTAGTGACCTGTTTGACTCCACACAGACTAAGCTCCTGCAAGCAGGGGCCGAGCACCCACGCAGCACCCAGATGCCCGGCTGAATCTCCCTGTCCTCTCAGCCTGTGGCTCTCTGTGCCCTGTGTCTGAGCTCTGCCCCGGCTCTCACACCCACCCTAAGGCATCCGGGTAGCTCCTTCCATGTCGGTGTGGCAGGGCCCCCACACCGCTGGGCGCCCTCTCAGCCTTCCACTTGCACACCGTCTGTCATCCCGTCCCTCTACGCCCTGAGCCCCATCCTGGTCCCTGTGTCTCTCAGCTGCAGCTCCTCCCAGCTGCTGTTGCTGGGCCACCTATTCACTCACCAGAGCCGGTGGGCTCAGTCCTCATTCCTTCCCTTACCAGTCTTTTCCCTGCAGCTGATGGAGGTGGATGGCCCCTTCTCGAGGGTCTCTGTCCCCTTGAGTTGCAGGACGTGCTCAGGGTGGGGCTCTGGGAGCTCAGCTGGCTGCTCTGTGCTCCGGGGCCCTCCCCCTCCAGGCAGTGTCACCACTACCCATATGCTGTCTCCGCCAGCCAGTGTATCCAGCTGCATGTAAGGCCTCCGCCTGGTACTCTGAACCCTGGTACTCTTCACTGAGTGGAGGATTTCCCCCCAGCCGCTCCTGTGGGACTGTCTGTGGTGGCCAGTGTTACCTGGTCCTGCCCGCCCTTCCTGACCCTACCCCGTGACCAGAAGCTGTGGCTCCTGTCTACAGCCCTACAGCACTGTATGCCCCTCACGGCGCTGACTGTCCTGCCTGACAGTCACATGTGTCCGTGTGCAGTTCACGTGAAGCTCCGTAAGGCGGGGCTGTGCTCACATCTCTGCAAGCCCTCACACCCCCAGCAGAGCACGGACCGTGCACTTGGCCCTTGAACAACACTAGTGTGAATGATGTGGACCACTTGTGGGGCTTTTTGTCACCTCTGCCACCCTGAGACAGCCAGACAGCTGCCCCTTCCTCCTCCTCAGCCTACTCGATGTGAAGGTGATGAGGACTGACCCTCTCTGAGGACCCTCTTCCCCTGGACACTGAGCGTCTTCTCGTCCTTACTCATGAAGGTGATGAGGACGGGCCCTCTCTGAGGACCCGCTTCCCCTGGACAGTGAGCGCCTTCTCGTCCTTACTCATGAAGGTGATGAGGACGGACCCTCTTCCCCTAGACACTGAGCGCCTTCTCGTCCTTACTCATGAAGGTGATGAGGACGGGCCCTCTCTGAGGACCTGCTTCCCCTGGACACTGAGCGTCTTTTCGTCCTTTTTGCCTCTTTCCTCTAACTTGCTTTGTTGTAAGGACACAGTCTAACACATGTTACATACAAAATGTGTGTTAATTGACTGTCTCTGTTACCTGTATAGCCAATAGGAGGCTTTTATAGGTAAATTATGGTGGAGTAAAAATTACAGATTAAGGAGGGGTCAGTGTCCCAGCCCGTGTGTTGTTCAGAGATCAGCTGTACACAGTGGACACGCAGAAGTATTTACTGAAGACCATCCGTCCTTGCCCTCAGGTGAGCCACGCTGCTGTCTCTGCTCTGGCCTTCACACCTCCCACACCTCCCAGCACTCGGCACAGGGGCCACTGCCCTGAAAATGTCCTGTGAGCATGAGGAGCAACGTTACGACCTTAGAGCATTCCAGTCTGACCAGAGCGTGAATGTGGCTTTTATTTGCACGGTCTGTGCCTGTCAGTTTAACCGGGGTCTGAGAATACCCACACAAGCCTGGCAGCCTGCATGAGAGGACGAGAGGGAGGGCCCTGCCTGTCCTAACAGCGTGTGTTTGGTAACTGCAAACTCCCAGACTGACCAAGTACAAGTGTAGTCTGGGATCAGCAGCACGGTGGGCTTTGACTGTGCCTTCCAGCTGTCCGGGACCTCCCAGCACCTCAGCCTCCGAGAGGTGCTGGCTGCTGGGACTCACATACTGTGTGGGAAGGTGGCTCCCGTCAGGGCCAGAGGAATGTGAGATGCTTTTTGCTGGGTCCTGAGGACCTGTGCGAGTGTGTATGCATAAGTGTGTGGGGGCCTATGTGAATGAGGAGTGTGCGTGTGCACAAGTGTGTGTCTGGTGTGTGCAGAGTATGTGTGTGTGACAAGTGTGTTTGATGCTCTAGTCACGCTTGTGGGTGTGCAAGCATGTCTGTGGTGTGTGTCCTTGCAGTGTGTGTGCAAGTGTCTGTGTGGCGTGTGCCATGTGTAGGGTATGTGGCCTGTGGCTCCACGTCACGCTCGTGCGGCATGAGGCTGCCGGCCACGGTACAGAAGCACGTCAGACCCTGAGCTCCAGCCGGGGGCCCTGGAGCAAGTTGCTCAGCCTCTTCCTTCCTTGGTTTTCTCATTGACAAGCAGAGGAGAACACGAGTGGTGTGAAGCTGCAGAACCCTGCCTGCCACACAGTAAACAGTGAGCATCATTTGTCTGCAGGTCTGTGGCTTTCTGGGAGTGGGAGTGAGGTGGGAAGCTGAGTGCCAGCTCTGTACGTGTGCCTGGCATGGTCTCCTGGGGACGTGGTGCCCTGGGAGGTCAGGAGGCGCGCTCAGCTCCACACAGCAGGCCCTGCTGGGATCCTGGGCTCTGGCTCTGGTTTTCTCCTCTAGGCTCTTTTTCCCTCCCTTTGTTTTTTTCTAGCGAGATGGGGATTTCTTTATCAGTTCTTGAACTGTTTGCAGTGTTTGGGGGGTAGGTTAAGTACGCCCTGCTGTTCTGAGTGAAGGTATACCCTTGGAGCATGATGATTTTCGTTTCATGCTGGATTTTAGATAGATCACAAAAAAACTAACTTGGGACTCCCGTGTCTCAGGGATCCTTGACTTCCTCAAGTTCCTCAGCGTCCCCTGTTAGTTGACAGCTGTCTTCAGTGATGCCTATCTGCGGACTACTTCCGTCACCTGGGAGTCAGCGACTCCTTCTCCCTTCCCCACGGGGGTGGGGTGTGACAACAGCGGCCCTGGGGAGATGAGGGAACCTGGGCTCCAGCATAGGGGGTGGTGGCTCTGTTCCTGCCATTGCCCTCCCTCTGCACCTGCTGTGAGTACAGGAGCCCCAAGGCCCTCGTGTTTTTATGTCTTCAGCCTGAGCATAGCGGCCCCTCCAGACTTGTCCAGTGGTGTCTAAGTAATGCCGGGGCCTGTGGCCCCCACAGGCTCAGCTGCTAGACTCTCCAGAGGGTTGAGGGGACAAGACGGGGTGGGAGTAACTCTTTCAATTTGTGGTGTCTCCAGATGTGGTGGGAGTGAGGGGCTTCTGAAGTTCCCAGAG
Source organism: Perodicticus potto (assembly GCA_963574655.1). Lineage (NCBI taxonomy): Eukaryota > Metazoa > Chordata > Mammalia > Primates > Lorisidae > Perodicticus > Perodicticus potto. The sequence goes on along the minus strand of CAUYRH010041637.1, from coordinate 36,726 downwards.
GTGTAATTCTAGCTGTCCTGGGCAAGGCCTGCGGTAGAGACCCTGTGCCGTAGAACAGCCTGTGTTCTCATCACAAGGCTTCCCCACCTTTGTTTTCAACTTCAAAGAAGGAATCCACAGCAAAACGATTATTGACTTGTGTGGAAATGATCCAAACTAGTACTTCAGACAAGGTGCGCATGTCTCTGGTAGCAAATTCCCTTGTGCAGGGGTGGGGGTGGGGGTGAGGTGGAGGGTGCATGGGGCGGGGCCAGGCCTCAGGCCCCGCCCCTCACTGCCCCTGGTCCTGGCTGCCCTTGTTTCTTCAAGATGGTTTTCTGATCAATTAAAATCTTGTAGGGTCTTAAATGGTAATTCTGCCTTTTAAAATAAACAAAGGCAAAGAACAAATGGGAGGGAAAGTTTTAATAAACCGTAGGCACCGTTTCCTCCTGCTGTGACACTAAATTTACTCAGATAAAAACAACCTCTTAGATTTACATTTGATTCTGTTGCTGCTTTCATGTGTGTGGGGCTGTCCCACTTCGCATGAAATTTATCCACTTCTTTAAATATTTAGTAGTCTAGCGTGGATGTTAATGAAAGTCTGGCGGTGCTATTTTGAGCGTTGCAACAATGATAGTAATTTTCAGTGTCAGATTCCTGCTTCGCAAAGGGAAAGAGGGGGGTGAGGAGGAGGAGGGGAAAATGGTTTCAGTTCTAATAGGGTTTGCCATCCGCTGGGCCGTGCCAGACAGATGGGTCATGAATACTGTCTAGACACTCTCTGCCTGAGTGAAGCCCTGGTCTCTAAGGACACGCAGCGAGACGCCAGCTTAAGTAGCTGAGGAGAGTCAGGGCCAGCCCTTCTGTAATCAGATAGAAATCAGTGTGGCCCTTCTTCCTGGGGGCAGGGGGCTAGGAGATGAGACCCTCTGCCACTGATCGCTTTTACTGCAAACTTGACAATTATTAGGCATTAAGGAGAGCATGAAGGGACAGTCATAGTGTGATGACATGATTGGCTCAAACCAGACTCCTGCTCGGAATACAGAATGCTGCAACTCAGGCGGGGCCTGGGAGGCCGGAGGGGAGCAGCCGAGAAAGGAGGACTCTAGTCTGGTAGTCTTGTGTTAAATCATCCAGTGTTGTTAAAACAAGTGTCCGGCCTCACGGCCCGTGGCGGCCCTGCGGTCGTGATGCGTGCTGACGACCCAGTGCTGCGCTTGGTCCTGACTGTTCATTTTCTGGGGCTCAGCCTCTGACTTGGAAGGTTTTAGAGACTCCCAAGCTTCCTTTCTCTTCTTGTAAATCTTTGAGAACTTTCCAAAGCTGGATCCTATCACAGTCAGCTCCACTCCTGGTGTTGTAGGAAATTAGGTAAAAATCCCATCAGCACCCTGCTTGGCTGTGCATCAATCAGTACGTGGATAATTACGAGGCTTGTTTTGCTAATTATTTTCTGGATGCCAGGAATGGTGTGTACACAGCGGAAGTAGTGAGTTTCTGCTCACAGACACTCCCAGTCTGGTGCGGCAGTGGTCAGGGAAGGGGGCATTGCTGTCAGGATGAAATCTTGGGGTGAACGTGGGAGCACTGTCAAGGGGGAATGTGGTTAACAGGCATCTGCCTGTTAAGCTGAGACGTGCTTCATGGCCACTAGTCATATATTTGCTTTGTTTTGTTTTTTGTTTTTATTTGAGACAGAGTCTCACAGTGTCACCCTCAGTAGAGTGCTGTGGAGTCACAGCTCACAGCAACCTCAAACTCCTGGGCTTAAAGCAATTCTGTTGCCCCAGCTTCCCAAGTAGCTGGGACTACAGGCGCCCGCCACAACGCCCGGCTATTTTTGTTGTTGTTGTTGTTGTCATTGTTGTTTAGCAGGCTAGGGCCAGGTTCGAACCCACCAACCCAGGTGCGTGCAGCTGGCGCCCTAACCACTGAGCAACAGGCACCAAGCCCATGTATTTGTTTTTAGAAAATTGCCTGAAAGGATCCATTCAGTGAAGCTTGTAAGCGACCATCTTTGAGTAGTGGCAACAATAAGGCTGAGATTCAGAGCTGCAGAGTCATGTGTCACGTCATGCAGAGGTGGGGTGACTCCTGCAGGTTGTTCCTCTGAATGAACCATCTGGGCTGGCGACTTTCAGGCCTGTCGCATGGAATGTGGCAAAAACCCAGCAACCTAAATTTGGCAGTAATCATTTTTTCAGTCCTTCATCCATTCCTGTTACCTCCCCAGAGCTCATAGCAGAGGGAAGAGATGATTTTTGCTTCTTCCTTCCACAGAAAGAAAAGGGAAGTCAAAGACAGAACACACTTAAAGTCGGCAATTGCAGCAGAGGGAAGAAGGGCCCCTCGTGTTTCGGGTACTGGTGGATAGAAGTAGGGAGGGAGTTTGTCCTTATTCCAGTCCAGCTTTGCTCAGACATGTCGCCCTGGCTGGCCAGAAGGGTCACCCCACGTTTAGAAGGCGATCTTTTCCCCCCTAAATCCCCTGCCTTCCGTCCCCATCAGGATCTCACACTGAGGGCATAAACTCTCCCACCCTTGGGGATAACCTCACCTCTCCGAGAAAAGGTAACTGCCCCGGTGTGGGGACACACCTATTCCGGGAAGGACGGTGGGCTGCAGTGTGAGCTGTGGATGCCCACTGTGGGCAGCCTCTGGAGCTGCCTCTTTATCCTTAGTGGGGGGCTGGGGGGCACTGGGCATCTGTTACTTGTTTTCTTCTAAAAATTGGGAGATAAAGGATTTGAGCTACTTCTGACCCTTATCCTTAGATCTCGGGGAAGAGGCCAGGTGTGGTCCCTGGCCAGGCATGACGAGACCCCTGGGCTCATGTCTGCTGGCTGCCTCTCTTGCAGGTGGATCGGAGGCTGGTGCAGGCTGGGGCCCAGTGGCTCTTGCCACCAGGGGGACGAGGGGGTGGGGCTTGCCCCACTTGGTGGAAGTCTGTGCCTGTGACCACGTGATTTCCATGGCTGTCCACCCCTCAGAGAAGCTCTTCCTTCCTTTTATGGATGCTTTGAAGATAGATGTGTAGAATGTTGTTGGTTCCTGGTGGAGGGGGGCTGGTGTGAAACCAAAGTTTTAAATGCCAGTGTGGCCTTAAAAAACCATGCCCTGCTCTCACCGAACTGCAGAGCGCTGCTTGGCCCGGGGCCTCAGCAGTGAATAGCCACTGCCTCCTCCCCATTTCCTGTCTGTTCCCATCTTTTCTGACCACTCATTTTGTGTTGCAGTTAGCATCTCCCCACTAAAAAAAGATTTCGGGAGTGATTAGTTTTCAGAAGTTGTTGAAAGAGAAATAATTTTTGAAGATAATGTCTAGACAAGAGGCTGGAGAGTGTTCTAGAGAAATATGTTTGGGGTAGGTACTTGTGGAAAGTGATACCCTGAATAGTAGCAAAACATGCCCCTTTGTTGGGTCCATGTTTCATGGAGTTATTTTTTTGAATGTTGAACATATGAGAGGCATGGGCTGGGTGGGGCATGTAGGGCGTGGGTGTGGTGGGTGGGTGCAGGGGCTGGGTGAGGTGGAGGAGGTAGACAGGTGCAGGGTGCAGGGGCTGAGAGGTTGGACCTCTCATGGAGAAGGGGCTTGAGGACAGGGCCTGGAGTACAGGTGGTCATACTTGCAGAGCTAAGGAGAGAGGACCTGCCGGCGTGGGGTGGAGCTTCCCAGGAAGGAGTGGTTGAAGTCTCTGCCTCCTATCAGCCTGGGGACGGGAATTGGAAAATACTAATGCAGGAAGGAGCTATAGTTGTTGGTTGTACTTTGCAACTTTCCAAAGGGCTTTTTACATGATTGGACTAATTTCTCAACAATTCCACAGGGTCCAGTATTTACTAAGGGTGAAGTGCTCACCTGACACAGCTCATTACTTGTCCTGCGAGCTAGGCGGATCGCACCTGCCCTTTGGATGTTAGCAGCAGGAAGTCTGGTCTCCCTGCCTGTTCCGGGAGTGGGCCTGACCACAGCAAGGCCTCCACGCGAGTCCTGGACTTGGGATGCCTGTTCCCAAGTGCGTATGACCAGTGGGTGGAGGGCGCAGGGATGGGCCTCTTCCTGAGGCTCTGTGCCCTGGTCACGGAGGGCAACGCTGGGGTGTCTTTTTGTCATGCACAGAGAGGACAGTGGAGTTGGAGCAGGAGTCCTGCTTGAGGAGAGGCTGACTCCAGCTCCCTGGCCTCTTGAAGACGGTGCTGGTGGACCCTGTTTTGTGTGGCCTCTGCTGTGTGTATGTATGTGCATTTGGATACCGGCAGGCTGGTGCTAGGTGTGAACTTGGGATGCGAGGCTCAGAAGGGCTTGACCCTGGGTAATGCTTTTCTTGGAGGCCCAGCACTGAAGCTCATCTGTCTTGAGGTGGTGGTGGGTTTGTGCCTTCTTTGTGTCACAGGAAAGAGTGGGTTAAAGTAAAGAGCCAGCAGCCCCAGCCTCCGGGCCTCCGGCCTGGATTCCTCAGGGTGCTGGCGAGGGCGGCGGTTCTCGTGTCTGCACTTACTTGTGACTCAAGGATTCTGATTCAGTGACTTGCCTTCTGCTACTTACTTTAATGAGATAAACATTGGTTGCAGTATTTAGCCAAGAGAGGTGTTTCTTTGTAAATAATGTGATTATTTTCAGGTTTTCCAGGGAGGTGTCTGCAGGGCAGAGTGGCTTCTGGCACTTGCTGAGGAAAGAGCCTCCTGGTGGGCCACCGTCCTCTGCGGGGTGTTGGGCTCCATCTGCTTCCGTGCTATCACCCCCTCTCAACACCTGGCAACCCCGTCCCCGGTATTGCTGTGTAATCTGTTCACCAGGGACAATAATGACGCAATGTGTGAATCCAGAGTCTGGCGCCTCGTAACACCTTGATAGAAATAGAAAGCTGTGATCACAGCATTAAAATGTGCTAACAGGCTGCGGGAGCTAATGGGTGCCGTGTAGCTGCAGATGCTTGGCCTGTGGGGCGCTGTGGGGCAGGGTGCGGCTGCACTGCTCTCACCCGAGTCCCTGGGTTTTATTTATTGCAGGGCTGTTCCCCGAAAGGGGCTTTCTGCCCCTGAGGTTAGGCGCTGCCTGTCTGGGCTGTGCTGATGCCGAGCCCCTCCCCGGCTGGCTGTCAGCAGCCTGCTCGTGTTGCGGGAGAAGTGCTAGTGACGGTGGTGTTTGATAAAACAGATCAGGTTTTATCCTATTTGTGGTTAACAATGATACAGATGGAGTTTCTGAGCTGTAGAAAGAGGTTCTAAGTGTGCTGTGGAGATGTGTAAAGGAATTCCAACGTACCAAATTTAGAGGAAGATTCCAGTGTATTATATTAAATTATAAACAGTGTGGACTATTGAATTTGTGTTTTTTGGTCGAGCAGAAGACCATTCATAATTCTTTGTATTTATTTTTTTAAAATTTATTTTATTGTTGGGGCTTCATCGAGGGTGACTGTTGAATTTCTGACCTGTAGTTTTGCCTCCGCTTGCTTCCTGGCCACCACCCCCTCGTCTGCTTGCTCTCTCTCTGCAGACGCCAGCTGGTAAAATGCACACCAGAGCACATGGGTAAGACTGTCGTGTGCTGCCCCAGGGCGGGTGGCGGGTGCCCACACAGAGGGGCGCCTGTCTCTGCAGAGAGGGTGGCCAGAGGAAATGCCTAGCCCAGGTCAGCAGTTCACCCAGGCTGTGCGTCCAGGCAGCTGGCGTGAGGGAAGTGAGAAAGGGCCTGGTCCGGAAGGTGCTGGAGAGCCGGAGGCCTGTGTTTCTCTGCCTGCTGCTGTTGTGTCGGGTATTTTGTTACCCTTGGAGATCGTGCCACCCTGAGCTCTGGGGAACAGCTGTGGGCGCTTACACGTTCAACCATTTATCAGGTCTCCCACACAGATGTGTGCTGACCCCCTCAGGAGCAGCAGGAGCTGGGCATGTGGCCTGGCGGTGCTCAGACGTGGCACAGGTGGCTGGCACTGGTGGCCTGCGTGCGCTGGAGCTGGGGTGGGGAGAGGTGGCGCTGCCTGGGAGGGACCCGCAGAAGCTTGGCAGAGAACCACGGGTGCCCATGTGTGTCCTGGCACTGGGACTGGGCTTTTCCCCAGTGTCTGCGTCCCCATCGGGAACTTTGCAAGGAGGCCTGGGTCTCCAGGCCCTCTGAGGGCCCAGGCAAATACTGGAGACCTGAAAAACACCTAGTGCCTCCAGACGGGAAGTGAGAATTGCCTGCTCGTGTCAACAGAACGTGGCCGCTCCTCAGATAGATACAGCTGTCTCACAAGGGCCTGCACATTCTTTCTCCTGGGATTGACGTGGTGTCTGAAGCCTTGACCTTCCAGAAACGGCCCCACGTCACGTGAGAAGAGGCTAAACCTGTACTGGCTCCTGACAGTGGGCAGAGGGGCATAGGGGCAGCTCGGCCTCATACCTCTGCCCGGGCCTATCGGGGAGGCGGTGTCCCCCCACTCTTTCTGGAGGACTTGGGCCTGCTCACTTGAGACACAGCTCGCAGCAGGAGGAGGGCGCAGAGCTCCCCTGCACACCCCGCATACCCTGGGCAGGTGCCCTGGGACGTGGCTGCCCACTGGCCCTTCATCTCTGGTCAGTCCCAGATCTGTGGTTCACATACAGTGGAGCTAATATTAGAACCGGGGCTGAGTGGCTGATGAATTCCAGTTACAGATTAGTAAGATTATTAAGAAAGCAAACATTTTTAAAACAAGCCTCTTTATTAGTCTAGTTTGTACTCAGAGCACCTGCTTCTGAAACAGGATTGCTCTGGTTTCCCTGTGGCCTCCTGACAGCTCTCCTCTGGGGAGCACCTGCCATTCCACAGCTAGAAGTGGGGTGATCCTGCTTAGCTCCCAGTCCAGGCAGGAGGAAATGTGCCCTGATTTGGCAAGAATGCATCTTTTAAAAAGTGAGGGAGATCTTGCCGTGGACTCCCAGGCAGGGAACAGAAAAGTTACGGGTAGACATGTGCCATGTGGTCTAGATGGGGTGTGAAGAAATACTTACTGAAATGACCCCCCGGCGTGGCATGTGGCTTTTTCGTGAGCCTTCCTCTGAGCACACTGTGTCTGCGGGGTGCTCCCCCCACCCCATGCCGCTTCCTCTCCCCCCTGCACATCCCGTGCTGTCCTGAGGCCTGGGGCTCGGGGAAGAGCCCACTGAGAAAGCCAGTGACGCAGTCGTCCCGGCATTGGGCCGTGTGGTTCTCAGCGGGTCAGTTTCCTTCTCTCTCTCCCCATGGCTCTTGTACCACCTCTTTAATTATTTGTTCAGGTCTCTCCTATTAGATTATGAGTAGATCCCTTTGCTGTGGGGTGGTGGGGGCTCTATGTTTCATTCATTTTTGGATTTTCAATGGCCAGGACAAAACCTACTGTGTAGTGGACACTCAGCACACCCTGGTTGTGACGTGACACCCATAATAGAATGTGTGTGTGTGTGTGGGACTTGAGAAACCTGCTAGGGGCTCTTGCAGGAACAGCTCTCTGGGCCCTGCCCTGTGCGGCCTGCCCTCCTCAGCAGCCCTGTAGCCTTTCCTGGCCAAGGCTCCCTGAAGGCGGGGCCTTCTGTCCTCCACCTGCCCGTGTCTGCCAGTGAAGCCAGCAGGCCCAGGAGCGACTTTGGGAAACAGTACACTCAGGCACCCCGTAGCATAGTCGTCAGCACATGCCCTAGGGCTGTCTTTCACGTAGCTCTTGTTGAAAATCTCAGGGGAGGTGAGTCTCCCCATGGGACCAAGACTGTGGCTCAGAGAACTTGTAGTCCTGGTGCAGGTGGAACCAGGGAGGAGTGTGGCTGGTTGTAAGGCAGGAGTGATGGAACAAGCTACATGGTTGTGCTGGCTTTGCCTGACGAGAGATCAAAAGTGTCATTCATGCAAAATAATTGGAGTGACTAAGAAGGAACGCTGCGCCTTACTTCAGCAGCGCTGCTGGTTGTGGGTTGTGATGTGGGACCCACTTCCCTTATGCAGCCGGAGAAGGAGAGCGGGTCATTCTTGAAGCCTCTCTCATCTACGCCCATCGTCCTGGGCTTCCTACCTGACCCGACACGTGAGCAGGGCCAGGGTGGGGCAGGAGCCCAGGTGAAGACCATACAGCCAGGAGCAATCCACACAGAGTCCAAAACACTCGCCGCATGGTTTTGTCTGTTTTGTCCAATTGCACCAAAGTTGTGGGAGGCAGAATAATGCTTCCCTAAAAGGTGTTGTCTTCATCTTGAACACGTGTAACAAAAGGGACTTTACAGGTGTCATTAGAGTTAAAGACGTTGAGATACGTAAGTTATTCTGGGCTACCCAGGCAGGCCCCAGTACATGAGTCCTTTGAAGTGGAGAACCTTCCCCGGGCTGGGACCACAGGGAGAGGTGACCACAGGGGAAGAATCAGAGAGATGAGCTGTGAAGAGGACTGGGCCTGCCCTGCTGCCTTTGATGATGAGGAAGGGGCCTCAAACCAAGGAATGTAGCTTCTGGAGGATGGAAAAGGCAAAGAAACACTCTCCCCTGGAGCTCCAGCAAGCAGCGCAGCCCTGCCGACTCTGGTTGTTTGCCTGGCAAGGCTCACTGCAGACTCTGGGACCCCGGCGTAAGGAAGCTCGTTTATGTGTTAAGCCATTAATTTTGTGGTGACTTGCTAGAGCAGCAGTAGGAATCTGGTTCCTGTGATCTTGCTTATAAGAAGACACTGTTCAATATAAAAATAAGAAGAACTTTCCCAGTCCCGCATTTTCTCAGCGTCTGCACTTTGTGAGGAATATTTGTGGGATGGTCACGTCAGCTGCAGGTCTGTAAACTCTAGCCCCCTCTGCGCTATAGAAGGGAATGAACTTAGGGTGAGCGTTTCTGAAGTTTCTACCTGGGCTCACTCCCTACATCTCTCTCCGTCATAAGGTTGGTGACCCAGAGGGAGCTAGAGCCCTGGTCTCCTGCTCCCCCAAGCTCGGCCTTTGTCATTTCCCTCAGCTCTCAGTGGGAGAGGAACACAGGGCAGTGCTTTGCATATGGGCAAAGAATATCAGAAGACTAGGGGTGATTTAGTGCTGAGTAAAGGAAAAAACAAAAAGGAGGATGGCAAGGCAGAGAATACCTCTGCACTTTTGGACTGTGGACCCTTCTTGGCCAAAGATTTAGAGCAGTGGTTCTCAACCTTCCTAATGCCGCAGCCCTTTAAATACCGTTCCCATGGACCAACCCACAGGTTGATAACCGCTGATTTAGAGGATAATCCTCACCATAGGTGTATTTAATTAAAGTTACCAGGTGTATATGAATACTATTATAAACTTTAAAGAGTTAAACACAAAATTATAGATTTTATCAAAGAATGAGATAAAATTAAATAATTCTCATCTTTGCCCCCATGGCTGAGTGGGTGAGCTCACAGGAGCACCTAGTTGTGGGCAGAACTGCCTGGCTCAGCCTTCCAAGGCTGCCCACTGGCTGTGTGGCCCGAGCCCTCCTCGTCCAGCACGGTGAGTGACCCCAAGCTCTGCTGGCACAGGCTGCTAGACCTTCTCCAGGGGGCTCTGTGAAAGCGAGGCCAGCATGCCTGGTTCCTGCGGGTGTCTGTGGTGAGAACCATGTGGTTATGGATGCCAGGCTACTGTTTGTGGGAAGCACTGGAGGACAGACAGCCTTGGGGAATACACGGAGTTTCAAGAGTCATGGGGGCCCCCAGGTGACAGTGAACAGTGAAAAAGGAGAGAAAGCAAGAAACATCTTGGACAGGGACGCTGGCCTAATAATGGGGGGGTGGAAGGTTCTCATCAGAATGCAAATGGCACTAAACAAGTAGTTGGGGGCCAACCATTTGGTGACTGGGGTTGGTCAGCAGCAGCCACTGTGGGCCGGTGTCCAGCCTGTGATAGCCACACGGCAGAGGGACAACAGCAACAGTCAGCAACAGTCACACTGGACACAATGGGTGCCCCTGTGGGGTTCGGGTGTGAGACGTGAGGGTCTGTGCAGACCTCTCTGAGCTTTGGTACCGCCAGGGTGACTGCTGGCTGGGGACACCGGAGTGGGAGCTGGGGCAAGGTGTGATGGCTCTGCAGACCATGCCCTGCGGAGGGGGCTGGTGTTCAGGGTAAGAGGGCAGGTTGGGTGTGAGAAGGGCTGGGAGGCAGTAAGGGTCCAATAAGCAGTTAGACCTTGGAACTGATTTTAATGAGTATGAAAAAATAAATCTGGAAGCTGTGTAATTAGGATTTGTCTTCACTTAACTGATACAAAATTCTTTTATGCCAAGGCTTGAATATCCCCCAAGGAAGGAGGGTGTCAGCACAGAAGCAGATGGACCAGAAGGCCAAGGCAGGTGGGTTGTGGTGGCTGCCACAGGTGCTGTGGCAGAAACCAGCACGTGGCCCAGAAAGGCAGAACCCCAGCCAGGGCCCCACCGGGTACAGCCAGAGGGGCTCAGCAGCTGCCGACCACTAGTGCTCCTGGAAGCCCAGGGCTGCCTTGTGGGTCCCAGGAGGGAGCTCACCAGCAAGCCCACCCACCAGGGCCGATGTGTGTGGACAGCCCTCAGGAGGAGTGGAATACCTTCCCCACTTGGGGTTGCTGTAGGGACCTGGGACTCAGAATCTTTGTCAAATGATCAGTTGTTCCCTGAAGATGCCATGTGGGCTTTCTAGAGTCAAGTGTGATGTGTGACTGCCCTTAGGGACGGCTGATGAGCTCTGGGTGTGGCCCTGTCACCTCCAGGGCAGGAGACACCAACGTTCAGCCTCCCCAGCCCCTTGCCCCTTCCTTTTCCACTCCTCTGCCTGCCACCCATGTCCTAGCCGTGGGCACGCCTGGCCCTGGCCCTGGCCCCCGCTGGTGCCTGCCAGGTGCGGGGAGCAGGATGTCTTTCCTTGGTTGCCCATTAACTTTGTAGCTCCATTCTGGTATTTTTATGCTCAGACAGGCTTAAAAACAGTTGTTAGCACATATTCTTTCTTATCTTCTAACTTGTCATTTTTTTTTTAAATGGTAAAGAATACATCATGCCTTCCAGTAGCTTTGATTTACATCCTACAGTGTACCGCCCCTTCTCATGCTTCAGATATTCCGTTGTAGTTCTGAGTAATTAACAGCAAGTTACCTCTCAGGCATCCCCAGGACACTCAGGTGGGCGCTCTAGCTGCGGGGCAGTCTCAGGTCGTCCTGGCAGCTCCCCCCTCCGCCTTTGGGGAGTGGAATGGCTGAGAAATACACGCTGCAGGGTAAGGACCCAAGATCTCTTTTTAAAAATGTGTTTCTTAACTTGTTCTCTGGCATAGTTTCTGCATTTATGGATAGTACTTCTCAGCCTTTCATGAAATTTCTGCCTCTTCTATGTGGAGAAAACAGAGGCTATTTTAAATCATAAAGGAAAGCTTTAATCTAGTCCAGGAGAGTGGGGGAAACAGGCTTCTTTTCTCGCTTTCAGCCCCATTTCCCTACCTAATGTTAAATATGGCTATTTCTGCCAATTTAGAGGGTTTTCTTTGTAGAATATGAATGAGCTATTTACTGGGTAACAAAAAGACAAGCCTTTCAAGTACAAATGGAGCTTTGGAGATCTCTCAATTTGAAAGACTAATCTCTGCATAAACACAACTGTTTCTCCATATTGCTGGAAACACTCCATCTATCTGTTTGGCCACATTTTCTATTATGGTTTTTATAAATTGAAGCTATGGCTAATAGCTCAGCAGAGAAGTATTTGGGCAGAGTAGCAATACGGATGTATTTACATTGCTTTAAACTGTGTCATTGAGCAAAAGAAGAGTAATTTTCTATAGAAATGGCTCTAGTCTGATAAATATAATTAGACATTGCATATTTTCATTTTCCACCTTTATCTGAGCTCACGTAACCAATAATCTCATTTCAGTGTTTTTGTTTTTCTTATTAAGTGTCTGATTATACCTGTTGTCTTTTAGGCTCAAAATCTTCAAAGTCATCCCATTTCTTTATGCAAGCAACAGACACACCTAATAGCACCATCTGCCATAGGAATGACCCTTCACTTGAGAGGTCACTGTTTTTCTAGAACCTTCCACCAGGGAGTGTACCTGGTAGAGAAAGACAGCCCCCTCCCTGTCCTGTTGTGAGCCCCACACCTCTGTGGATGGAGCTTGTAAGATCCTCCACCCTCAGCTCCCCACCCCTACCCCTACCCCAAAGGTTCTGGGACAAAACTGGATTAGTGAATTCAGGGCTTGACAGACTGAGCAGAAAAATGAGGCTCTGTGTTCCATATTCATGTGCACCTGCCCCTCATGGTGACATGCTAATTGGCTGGCGGGCGCAGGTTTCCTGTTGCTCACGCAGCACTTCCTGTCTGTAGCTACAGGGGCGGGGCAGGGGTCCTGGGCCTTGTAGGCAAGGGGGTCTTCTGGGGAGCTCCCTGTTAGAATCTGCGGAGGTGCTAATAAGCACATTGCCATTTTGTAGTTTAAATCAGGTCACATTTAACCTGCTCTGCATAGGGCTTACACAAATCAGGATATTCGCTTTGTGTCCCTGTGGTGTGGGGCTCACCACTGCTCACACGCTGGCGTCGGCCCACAGGCAGCCTGCTGCTTTTTGCACTCAGGCTGAGTTTTTCATTTATTCCAATCAGATGAATATTTGCAAATTCTGTTAGTTTGTTGGTGTCAGAAATTAAAAGACGATTTCGCCTTTTATAACTTCTTAAAGAAATCATACCGTACCAGGCAATGAGCCAGTGGGACGGGGGGATGTGTGCTCACTGCTGGACATCTTCAGCCATCAACACGCAGGCGGACCACTCGTGGTCCAGTTCTGCAGGACGGCAGAATTTGGTCATCTTTATGCCCTAGTTGGCTCATGACACCTACAGACCACACTAAATTTGGCGTCACAGTCACATCTGTGGGTGGAGGACATGAGGCCAACAGGAAGTGGGATTTCTTGGCGAGACTTGGGGCTTTGGCAGAGGATTATTTTAGGAAGGCAGCAAGTCGTTTAGTCAATTTCTGTGACTCTTTCCTAAAAGCGTCTTTCTCTGCTCCTACAGCACTGCTAATTAATGGACATGTGTGTGAACATTAATGCTGAAAGTTAAATAGGCCTCTCTAACCAGAAGCTCAGCCTTTTCCCACTCTCTGTCCCTGTTTGGTTTTATTATTTTCCTTATCACTAACTGACACGCCGTGTATTTTACTTCTCTTGCTTATTGTCTGCCTTCCCTCCCAGAATGTTACTCCGGGAGGGTAGGGATTACAGACTGCTTAGTTTGCTGGCATGCCTTCAGTACTCAGAGAAGTGCCTGTGAGCAAAATAAATGTGTGTTGAATGAAATAATAGACTAATTAAAATATGTATATTTGACTCCATCAAAATTAAAAACTTTTGTGCATCCAAAGACGGTATTGAGAAAGTAAAAAGACAACCTGCAAATTGGGAGAAAATATTTGCAAATCATATATCTGATAAGGGTTTAATATTCGGAAAATATAAAGACTACTAAAACTCAACAGCAAAGAGACAACCCAATTAAAAAACAGGCCAAGGATTTGAATAGACATTTTCTCAGAAAAAAAGTATGCAAATGGCCAAAAAAATTTGGAAAAGATACTCAATATCCTCAGTCATTTTGTAAATACATATCAAAACCCACAGTGGGATAATGCTTTGTATTTACTAGAGGAGGTAAATAAAAAAGTTTGAAAATGACAAGAATGTGAAAAAAGGGGAACACTGTTTAATTGCTGGTGGGTTTATAAAATGGTACAGCTAATATGGGAAACAGTGGTTATTCCTCAAAAAGCTAAAACACAGAATTATCACAGGACCCAGCAAGTCCACTCCTGGGTATGTGTCCCCCCCGCCCCCCAAAAAAATTGAAAACAGGGAAAGGAAAGGTGTTTGCAAACCAGTTTTTATTATAGAGTTACTCACAGTAGCCAAAGAGTAGAGATGGCCTAAATGTCTGGAAACTGATGCACAGACAGCAGGTCAGTAACACAGCACATCCATGTGGCATAGAAAGGAACGAGATGCTTACACATGCTAAAACATAAGTGAAAGAGGCCAAAAGGTCAGTGTCAGGTGGGTCCACTTGTACAGAGCTTAGGAAAGGCACATTCACAAAGACAGAAGGGGTCAGAGGTCACCAGGAGCTGGGCGAGGCGGGATGGGGACTGAGGCTTGCTGGTCACAGAATTTCAGTCCCTAGGTGGTGGAAGAGATTTGGAAATCTGTTGGATTTGATGGGTGTTGCACAACAGTGTGTGGATGTCGTGAATGCCACTGAATTACACCCTTGAAGTGGTTAAAATGGCAAAATTTGCTATTGTATCTTACCACAATAAAAAACTGGAAAAAATAGTGGAGCTATTTGGAGTGGCATTAACATGTCGGGTTTTATTTCTTTTCTGGGAATCAGAAAAGCTTGGGTAATAAGTAACTCCCTCTGATATGGAGTATGAGGGCAACACTCAGAGAACCTTGACAGCCACAGGGCGCAGACCTTTGCTCATCTCCAAATATGAGGCTGAGAACCATCTGTAAAGCCTCCTGGCATTTACCAGGATCACTTTTTCATAGAGAGAAAAGAGTTTCCTGTATGTTTTCTCACCTTCAAGTTTAATCTCTCACTAATGGTCATATTTGATGAATAAAGAAGTTTTCAGCACTTTATGAGATGGCTAGCAAGCGCTCTGTCAGCTGGAGGTGTAGCTGTTTCCTCACTCAGGGGACTCACCCAGATCTCTGTGCGTGAAGCAGCAGCACCCTGCAATGCTGGGCCCCGTGCTCCGTGAGGTGTGTGTGAAGTCACCTTGCATCCTGTCCAGAGGCCACCTAGCAGGACCTCTAGAAATGTGCGTTGAATGAATTAGCAAATAGGTCAGTCTCTCTCAGATAGCCGCAATCCCAATCTTAAATCTCTCAGTGCTATTGTTATCCTGTGCAGGGTTGCTTTTGAAGAAACACTTTGCCAGAAGAGAAGCTGTAGGAGCAGCTGGGAGATGGAGTGATGGCACATCCTCCTCGCTCTGGCGTAGAGACCTCGCTTCTGGACTCCCCTCCTGTGTGCAGGGTGCAGGGGTGATGCCTCCTCCTCGCTCTGGCATACAGACCTCGCTTCTGGACTCCCCTCCTGTGTGCAGGGTGCAGGGGTGACCGACACCCCGTGGCTGCTCACTGCACCTTCCTCACCCCCATGTCCTGCCCTGCCACCGACTTCCGTTTCTACCCCATACCTTGGGCAAGCACAGTGCTCTCCAGGACCACTGACAGGGTGCTGCCACAGCTTTTAGGACTGCCCTCTTCCTCTTTGCTATCCACTGCCGACTCTGTAGCTGACTGACATCTCCCTGCCCAGGCTGACCTGCTTACAAGAGCTTGTTTGTGGATGACCTATGGAGATGTCCACGTCATTGGTGAAAGAGAAAACCTGAGATTTTTTGGAAAGGGATGTGTGTACGGTCACAACTAGCGGGCAGCACTCACCAGCTGCCCCTGCAGTTGGCTGTACTCTCTGGGCTCTCTGACTGGCCTCTTCCAAGTGGGCTCCTGAGCCTTGGGGACAGCCCTTGGCAGCTTCAGGGCAGCCCAGCAGAATCAGGTACCTGTGGGAGTCAGACCCAGGGCCTCGGCCAGGGTGAGGCTGGCACAGATGGCAGCAACTGTGATGTTGGCCATGGCCTGCCTCTGCTCCCTTGTGCCCCTGGGGTGCAGGGGTAGGAATGTGGCCATCACGTGACATTCTTGGCGGTGTCTTGGGTAAGCTTGGTCATCACCACTGGGCAGAAGTGTCCGCGCTTTTCCTTTTCACTGGGTGGTAGGGGAGCAAAAGGCCCACATAGTGATGCACTAACATTTTTTGCACCAAATCAGACTCTCTCCTGAGATTCAGAAGTCTAGGGTATTCCAAGAGTTTGCATTTCTTACAAGTTTGCAGAGGGCACCACTGATGTTGCTGGTCCAGGGATCACATTTTGAGACTCACTGGCCCAGAGCAAGGGAGAGCTTTGGGGAGCCATGGAGCATGGCAGAGTGGAGGCCGACAGAGTGTGGTGGTATGGAGTTTGGAGCATGGCAGAGTGGAGGTCGACGGAGTGTGGTGGTGTGGAGTTTGGAGCATGGCAGAGTGGAGGCCAGATGGAGTGTGGTGGTGTGGAGTTTGGAGCATGGCAGAGTTGGGGCCAATGGAGTGTGGTGGTGTGGAGTTTGGAGCATGGCAGAGTGGAGGCCGGATGGAGTGTGATGGTGTGGAGTTTGGAGCATGGCAGAGTGGAGGCCGACAGAGTATGGTGGTGTGGAGTTTGGAGCATGGCAGAGTGGGGCCGACGGAGTGTGGTGGTATGGAGTTTGGAGCATGGCAGAGTGGGGCCGACGGAGTGTGGTGGTGTGGAGTTTGGAGCATGGCAGAGTCGGGGCCAGATGGAGTGTGTGGTGTGGAGTTTGGAGCATGGCAGAGTGGGGGCTGACAGAGTGTGGTGGTGTGGAGTTTGGAGCATGGCAGAGTGGGGGCCAGGTGGAGTGTGGTGGTGTGGAGTTTGGAGCATGGCAGAGTGGGGCCGATGGAGTGTGTGGTGTGGAGTTTGGAGCATGGCAGAGTCGGGGCTGGAGACGTGAGTGGGGCTTCCAGGACAGGAGCGGCCTGGGGCTTCTGATGAGCTGAGTGCTCCTCAAAGTTGTGCTGGTGAAGGCACATTTTTCTTGAAGAACAGTGTGATTTGTTTTCTCCAGCTTATGTAGAGTCTTTGGTACTATATAAAAAAGTTACTGAATAATTATTACCTCGTTGTTCCAAGAGAAGGTGAGAATCTCAAGAGGGAAAGACTTGAGGAGAAGGACATACAGATCTTAAAACCCTGGTTCTGACCTTCTGGGCACAGAAACTGGATTCTTGGTCTTAGGCAGAGGGTGTACTTCGGGTAACTCCATTGTAACCACTGGGATGGCAGCCACCCACTGGCCAACTGCCCACTAGACACGGGGAAGGGAGAGACCCCACCCTGGCCATCCAGCGGCTTGTCCCGGGCAGAGCTGGCTCCGCTGCTGTCTCTGGAAGAGCTACCTTCTGAAGTCCCAGCAAGCAGGTCAGCGCCCTGTCCCTGAGGCCTCGGTGCTGTGGTTGCTCTCCAGCACCTGCCTGTGAGCCTTCTTCCTCCCGCCTCAGCCAGTGGAGGGGCTGGCCGGCTTGCCAGCAGATAGAAGAAGTCATTTAGGCTTTGGTTTCGGATGAAAGGCCTGAGGTTCGGTGAAATGTTCCGAATCACAGTGCAGCTCCTGCTGTGTGCTGCAGAGCACCTCGGAGTTGGAACACAGGGGCGGCTCTGCAGGCCCAGGAGGCCGAGCCAAGGCTCAGTGTCTGGGGGTCCTCGGAGCCGATGAAAATCCTCCTGACAGGCTCCTTCTCCGTCTGCTCTGTCTTCCTGTCTTAATTCACACTTACTAGCTTGCGTGTTGGCAGCAAGGTTAGGGGAGACAGTGTAAGGTCAAGTGCAGTAAAACGATTTTGTCTGTGACTCACGGAGGCCCCTGCAGACTTCCGTGTGTATTATCTCATTGGTAATTTTGCTGCACAAACATACTGCGTTTTTGTTTTCAATGGATGAAAAAGAGCAGGTTTTATAATCACAGTGAGTGCATCTGAAAAAATGCATCTCTTTTTCTTTGGTAATAGGTGGAGAAGACTTTGTGGGTGTGTACCCGTCTGCCTGTCTCCTGCAGACTTTCAGAGGTAGCAGAGATGGTGTTAACTTTTATTTTAGTCATCTTCTCGTCGGGTCATCATCATTATCTGAATATTGTTTGTTTCAGATCATCATTATCTGAATAGTGTGTGTCTGTAGAAGTCAACAGTAATGAAGCTTCTCAACTGAAATGAAGATGCTTCCTGGGAGCACAGTGAAAGCCCTGCCCCCACCTGCACCCACCTGCCCCCAGCACGTGGGTTTAAACCCTTGCGGGCAGAGCAGCTCCTAGGAAAAACTGACTTCACGCTAGCCCAGTGGTTCTCAACCTTCCTAATGCTGCAACCATTTAATACAGTTCCTGTGGGTCGCGACCCACAGGGTGAGAACTGCTGCTCCAGCCTGAAGGTTGTACACCAGGTGAGCAAAGAGAGACGTTGAAAATGTCGTCATCCTGCCTGCAGCCTGCGGTTGTCAGCCTGTCTCTGGTTTCTCTGCTGCAGTCCAGGGGTTTCCGAGTGAGGTGTTGGGGCTAGACAGATAGGGGAGAACGCAGTGCGTATTTGCTTCCTGAGGTCAGGGGGGTATGCGCAGGACTTTCTGTGGTGGGGCCTCAGGTGGGGCTGTGGGCTGGGGTTCCTTGCAGTCAGACCACTGTGGGAAGGAGTGTGGGTCCTGTCTGGCCCAGGGTTAGGGTGGCTCATGGGTCAGACACAAGTACACGGCCTCCCAGGAGCTGTGGTCTGGGTCTGACCCTGCCTGCCCCGGGTTCAGTAGCGAAAGCTCCAAGATAAGCTATGAACCTGTTGAGTGTTGTTTGACCTCAGAGGAAGACAAAGCAGACTGAAGGGTTTCCTAGGTTGGGACGCTGGTTTGCGGTGTCTGTTCTGTGCTTGGCACTTCCTTAACCGGCTCTTTCCCATTTGGGCTGGTGCCTCTCTCTCCCCTCTCTGTACTGAGGACTGTTAGAAGAGCAATGCTGCTCTGGCCTGTACTGATGAATGTACTGTGCCTCGCGGCCCAGGGCCCGGGTGCCTCTTTGTCTTATGGGCTGCAGGGACTCCTCTTAACCTCCTTAAAACTCACGAGGTCTTAGGAATAGCCAGCTCCACCCAGCCTGCCCTCCACCACTCTCAGCCCTGTCAGAAAGACCATGCTACCCAGGGACAGCTCACAATGGGCAGTAGCACAGATAATAAAAGACATTTACCAGAGGGTCAAGGAACACGTGGTGCAGAAATGTGGGCTGTGACTGTACCTCATGCTTGGAAAGATGACCAGGGGGCATGCAGAGGCAGTGATGGAGGTGGGCCTGGGAACAGGTGCTCACGGCCTACAGGAGAGCAGCCTGACCCAGCATTTGTCAGGAAATCTATGATATAAATTCCATTGACCCAGAAGAACAGACTAAAGGACCTTTAGAACTTGCTACGGTGGCACGCAGATGGCTCGAAGGGCTGTGACTTCCTTGGGAAGGGGCTCTGCTTTCTGCGGCAGGGGGCACATCGGGCAGCTGTTTGGCTTGGTGTATATATGTGACCCTTTCTGCCTCCTGCTTCCACACCTGTGGGCACATGAGCTGCTGGCCTTACCCGCTTGGCGCCTGGCAGTGATGTACCTGCCCGGAGCATGGTCCCTAGTGGGTGTTTGCTTGGACAAGGGAAGGGGATGATGTGGACAGTATTTAAATTAGAGTGGATCATGCCTTGTCTCTGCAAAAGTCGTCAACTATGTCGGGGTCTTACCCTTTTTGATGTCGCAAGAAACTTAACTTCAATTGATTTTTACAAACACATTAGAGTTTGACCCCACAACGGACTAGGCTTTTTAGGAGAGTAAAGTTAATGTTACTGAAAGCATTGATAATTTTGTTGGAATTTTTCGGAGGTGAAGAATAGAAGGAACGCCCAGAGTGAGGAACCCTGGTTGTGCCCTGCTTTCCTCAGAGGGGAGCTTCTCTTAGGCCTCACATCGTCTTCCACGAGACAGCTGTGCTGTGGGACTTTGTGCCGTAGTCAGGATGACGCACACACCAGCCTTCTCAGAATGGGCGTCTCTGGCTGAGACTCACGTTCAGAAGCACAGGGCAGATACCTGGGTGGGGATGCAGCCTCTGTGCCCACCCACTCGGACGTGAGAACCAGCTAAAAACAATGGCAGAAATGTTCTAGAAAAGGCTCCCGGCTGCCTTCATGCTGTGAAATACTTGTGATGAGTTTTGTTTTAGGAATGGCTACAGTGCAGGTGGAGAGAGCCCACTTCTATGCGGGAGTGGTTTGGAGGGCTTTCTGAGGCTGAGGGGATCTTGGCGTTGGGATTTGGGAAAGGTGAGCATAGGCATCCTCTGGTCTGACCGGCTCCATCGGAGCTGGGAAGACTGCAGTATGGGCAGCAAAGTGTTGAGCCCGGGGCATGCCGGTACTTCTGTGACCCCCAGTCCAGTGCTCCCTTCGATGAGCTGTGTCACATTTGGGAGAAAGGAGGGGCATCAGGCACCTGACCCGTGCCCATGCTGGACCAGGACGCCCACAGGCTGCTGCAGCCGAGGGCCAGAGTGCAGGACAGAGGAGGCAGGCTCAGCCCATTGGTCAGGGGAGACTGACAAGTTTTCCTTGGTCCCTGCCTCTGATCTCAAATCAACTAAAGGTACCAGAGTCACCCTTACTGTCTTCATTTGCTTTCTCAGACCCACACCTTCTCCCCTCCTCTTCCCCTCTGCATCTACTTCTGACGGGCACGGTGAGGGGAGAGCCGGGTGATGAGACAGAAGCATCTTTCTAGAGCCTGTCCTCTGGCCCCCTGCTGTTGCTGCCTGAGCTTGAGGCCTCACCCCTCTCCCCCAGACCCTGCAGGCTCAGCACTGTCTGAGGACATGGAATCCCAGCCCCAGTGTCACTAGGTGATGAGAGGACGTGCCTAACTGGGCCGTTGCTGCCCTAGGTGGCGTTTCTGATTGGTGTCCCCCTCCAGCACCTGTTCTCCTTTGGTCCATTCTGAACATCAACCAAAGTTCTAGTTTGAAAGCAAAATTAGCGATGTCAGGTCTTCACTTAAAGTTCTAGCTTGGCTGCACTTTGCTTTCCTATATGTCAATAATGAACAAGTAGAATTTGAAATAAAAAGTATAGAACCATTTACCTTAGTGTGCAAAAATTAAATGCTTAGTATGAATCTAACCAAATATGTATAAGATCTATGTGAAGAAAGCTATGAAACTCTGATGAAAGAAACCAAAGAACCAGGGCTGGGTATAGTGGCTCATGTCTGTAATCTTAGCATTTTGGGAGGCTGAGGCAGGAGGATTGCTTGATGCCAAGAGTTTGAGACCAGCCTGGGCAAGATAGCAAGAGCTTGTCTTCACTAAAAAAATATAAAAATTAGTCAGGCGTGGTGGCATGCACCTGTAGTCCCAGATACTGGGAAGGCTGAGGCAGGATCGCTTAAGCCTGTGAAGTTGAGACTGCTGTGGGCTGTGATGATGCCACTGCACTTTAGCCTGGGCTATTAATGGAGGGAGACCCTATTTCCGTAAAAAAGAGAAGGCAGTCAAAGAACTAAATGAAAAGATATTTCCATGTTCATGGATAATAAGACTCAGTATTGTCAAGGTATCAATTCTTCCCAACTTCATTGCAATCCCAGTTAAATTCCCAGCAAGTTATTTTGTGGCTATGGAGAAACTGATTCTCTAAAGTTTACAAGGAGAAGCAGAAGACCCAGAGTAGGATCTTTGGAAGGCCAAAAACAACACTAGAGAGTTAATACTACCTGACTTTAAGATTTACTTTAAAACTACAGTTGTCCAGACAGTATGATGTCCAGACAGTATGACGTTGGCCGAAGAATAGACCAATCAGTGGAATAGAGCAGAGAGCCCAGAAGTAGACCCAGGTCAATCTAGTTAACTTTTCCTTGACAGAGGAGCAAAGGGCACAATGGAACAGTCTTTTCAATAGACGGTGCTAGGACAACTGGACATCCACGTGAAAAAAGAAAAAAATCTAGACACAGACCCTACATCTGTCACAAAACTAAATTCACAGAGGGAAACGATGAAATTCCTAGAAGATAATGTAGGAGAAGGTTTAGATGACTTTGGATTTGGTGATGACTTTTTTGGATATAGTACCCAAGACATGATCCATGAAAGAAATAATTGATAAATTAAAATTAAAGACCTTATTGAAATTAACATTTTCTGCTCTGAGAAAGATGCTGTCAAGTCAATGAAAAGATAAGCTGCAAACTGGGAAAAAATATTTGCAGACATATCTGATAACAGATCAGAGTATACAAAGAACTCTGAAACCTCAACATAAGAAAAAAAAAAAACTCAGCGTGATTAAGAAGTGGGCCAAGGACCTTAATAACCATCTCAGCAAAGAAAATATATAGATGGCAGGTAAGTCGTCAGGGAAATGCAAATTCAAACTGTAAGATACATCTTAGAATGACCCCTCAGTCCAGAACACTGACAGCATCACGTGTTGGCAAGGATGTGGAGCAACAGGAACGCCCACTCGTTGGGGAGGGGAGGGGGATGTGCAAAATGGTCCATCACACTGCTGGAAGACAGTTTGACAGTTTCTTTTAAAACTAAGCATATTCTTACCATATGATTCAGCACTTGTGCTTTTTGGTATTCACCCAGAAAGTTGAAAGGTTATGTCTACGCAAGAAGCTTCACATGGATGTTTATAACAGCTTTTATTTATAATTGCCCAAACTTAGAAGCAACGAAGATGTCTTTCAGCAGGTGAATGGACAAAGAAACCTTAGTAAATCCAGGAGATAGATGAGCTGAAAAGTCATGAAAAGACGTGAACGAAACTTAAATGCATATTAAGACATGAAAGAAGCCAATCCACGTGATTGCGACTGTGTGACATTCTGGAAAAGGCAGGACTGTGGAGACGGTATAAAGTCTGTAGGGGGAGGATGACCAGGGAGGATGAACAGGTGGAGCAGCGTGTCTGGCTGTCTTCCTGCCATCTTGTAAGGTGGGCAAGTTTTGCCCTGCAGGGCACCAGGAGATTCATGGGGTAGCGGAGCAGGTCTGATGCTGTGAGGGTGGGCAGTACACGTCCTTACACATCTGTGCAAACCCACAGCGTGCTCACTGGTGCCCCCTGTGGGGTCTGGGTGCAGACATGTCAGTGCAGAGTTCTCAGCTATAGCAAGTGCACCCCTTTTTGGTGATGTTGATGGGCAAGAGGTGTGTTGTTGAGGGGTATGAGGAAAATGAGAGGAATCTCATACGCTCCTGTCAGCTTTTCTGTGAGCCTGCAACAGCTCTAAACAATAGCCTCGACTCCCACTGGAGCCTCATCGTGTGGAAGAATGCTCTTAAAGCATGAACTCGCGTGTCAGAGGCAAGTGACCTGAAGTTGAAGATAGAGTCACTGCAGCCACACAGACGCCCTCGACCCCGGTGAAAACCCAACATTCTGGCTGTCTTTGGTGTCAGCCACAACCTTGCTGAGCGTGTCCGCATCTAGGAAAACCTTTTGCCCAAGCACAAATCAAGCATTCTGGCATGACGGTTGCCTTCCCAGGAAGCCTGATGAGGAAGCTGTGGGTGTGTGTCCTGGGGACAGACCTGCCAGTGTGAGCTGACAACTAGAACTGAGAACAGGTGGGGCAGCGTGTCTAGCTGTCCTCCTGCCGCCGTGTAAGGTGGGCACGTTCTGCAGGGCACCAGGCTGGGGTGCTGCCAAGGCTGGAGTCTGGGCGAGGACAGCCTTGGGGACGTCTCCCTCTGCTGTGCTTGCTCTCACCTTGATGTCCTGAATCTGCACTGTGTGGGCGTCCTCTGGACAGGAGGGGTGTGGTTTGGGTTTCCAGTCTGAGAAGGCAGGTCCCCTACACGTGTAGGCTAGTCGTGGACACTGGCTGAGCTAGCGGGGCAGGCGTCTGGCCCCACCTGCTGGGAAGGGTGCCCATGGCCTTCGAGCTGTGGCACCTATACAAGACTGGGTTCCTGTCATCACTATTCCTGTCCCCAGCCCTACACCTGCCCTCCTCCCCCACCACACATACCCCTTCCAGGGCCAGCCTTGTTCTGTTTCCGATACCATCATTCATTTGGCAGACATTTACTAAGTGTCTGCTCGCAGTGGGCCCTGTGCTGGGTGGGGGGATTATTCCACAGGGATCCAGACGGTGCAGGGGAGCTGGAAACGCCCCAGCCCTTCAGCAGCTTTTCACGGGATCTAGATAGAAGCCAAGTGGACCAGCCGGTGAATAAGAGGGAAGCATACACACACACACACGCACCTGGTAACCTGCATAAAGGAGTCAGGTCCCAGGAAGGACCAAAGTAAGATGCTTTGATGCGTTTTAGACCAAGAGGAAATTATAGGACAGATAAAATCTGGCTGGACAGCAGATTTTCTGGAGGACACGGGAGTGTGAGGCAGGTGGAACCTGAGAGCTGCTGTCTAGGTGTGGGTGATCAGGTCCACGCTGCCCCAGGTCCCATCCCTGGTCTTCCCCAGTATGGGGCAGAGGAATCCCCCAGCCTGCTGTAGGCAGGATGGGTCAGTCAGCTCGCCCCCCTGAAATATGACTTCTCCAGTGTCTTCAGTTTGAAACGTGCAGCGGGATGGTCTGGGACTGCAGGCCTGGGCTGCTTCAACACAGTCCAAAACCCAGAAGCAGCATGGAGGGAAGGAGGCACCGGGAGGCGAGGCCTTCTGTCGCTCTTTGCAGCTGCCCGTTTTCCAAGTGGCCCACACTGGACTGGGTTAGAGGCAGGAAGAGCATCACCGTTGACTGGGCAGAAATCCCCGGGGGTTAGACACTGGTTAGCAGAAGGGCTGAGGCAGGGGCTGCCTGGAGCATGGTCCGCTCCACCACCGGCTGCTCCCCACCAGCCCGGCGGGGACTGAGGTGGCCCTGCCTGGTGTCGGGAGAGGAGGGACACTTCTGCTTCCAAGGTGGGCCAAAGACCATCGGTCTGTTCATTGGTCACTTGCAACCAGAACGCTTTGCTTAACCTTCCAACCACTCCTAGAAGGACAGCAACTGCAAGGCCTCAAAAGAGAGTGTCTGACCCCTGTTGATTCAGGCATTTTAAAATAACTCCTTTAAATTTTTAAGTATTTGAAGATAGTTTTATTTGATTTTCATAACAATATTATTATATCAACATTACTATTATCATTCTACATGTGAGGAAGCCTAGAGCTGGGAACTTTAGAGCCTAAAATATCTGCCAGGTCACACACACAGCTAATGCCAAACCCAGGGCTCTGAGCTTCGTGGCCGTTTCCTTTGGACCTTGAGATCTGGTGGCTGTCATCTCAGTAGATCCTGGGTCCTGGGCAGAGCTGGGCATCTAGGAGGCATCTGCACATGCTTGGGAGGTAACTTTTGTTTTTTTTTTTTTTTAAACAGAGTTTTTTCTGTTGCTCAGGCTGCAGTGCAATGGCATCATCAGCTCTCTGCAGCCTCCAAGTCCTGGGCTCAAGTGATCCTCCTGCCTCAGCCTCCCAAGTATCTCCCAAGTACAGGTGCCTGCCACTGTGCCAGCCTTAACCACCCCTTAACTTTCACACTGAGAAAGGAAGGGGTAATAGAAATTGAACAGATCTCTTCAAAATATCTGATGACTTCTTTTTCCATTTCTTCCTGAAAAGGGCAAATGAAAACATTTACTGTAAACTGCACACAAACACACCCTTCTTTTTCTTCTGTTAGGAAACAGGCTCATTGTTTAGATCTGTTTAAGAAAATGTTCCTTTTGGTGGTTTGTACCCTCACATTAACCTGAAATAAATACATAAATAAATAAAAGAAAATGCTTCTACATGAAGTTGGGTGATAGGTATATGGGCTTTCATTAGTCTAGTTTCTAATTTGTGTATCTTTAGGATTTTCTATAAAGAAAGGGATTTTTATTCATTGATTTTTTTTTGAATGTTTCCTCCCTTTAACCCGAAAGCAAGCCCTTCCTTTAACCACAGCCCTGGAGACTGTGCTGCTGCCAGACAGGCGCTCAGGGCTTCCAGGCTTAGTCACCAGGACCACAGGGCTGTACATCTTCCACACATTCCATCTCTCCACTACCTGCATGAGCCGGCAGTGGTGCAAGCCCCACCGCCGTGCTGCTCTCACGCCCTGCACCCAAGCTCTGTGCTTGCAGAAGGAACAAGGGCCCCAAATTGCCCCAAGAGACAGCAAGTGGGTCTTCTTTCAAGCCACATTTGCAGCATCCCTGGCACAGCCGTGGAAGCCAGGAACAGGCATCTGCAGCTGTCAGGGTGGCACCTGCTGCGGCACTCCTCTGGCCTGTTGCTGCTTGCCAGGCTTGGCCTGGATGGCAGATGGTCACATAAAAATAGTCAGAGAGCCCTTGAGGTGCCACTGCTCCAGCTGTTCTATGGAACAGAAGCCAGAGGTGGGGTGGAAGAGGGGCGGCAGGGTGTGGAGGAGGCATGAGTGGAGAAGATCTCCATTCGCAAAGAGGCAGCAGTAAGCCCAGCCTTCCCGGCAGTGCCCTGCTCTGGGGGGCAGCGGCCCCTTCTGCTGCTTGTGGCTTGGATACCACGTGGCACCCCAGAGCCCTGTTTCTTGTTCAAGTGGCTGTTTCCAAATGTGTGGCTCAGGACACGCTTGGCCTGTCTCAGACTTGGTTTCCTCATCTGAGGATGTTTCCTCATCCTCAATGTGAAGGATGCCTGTGGTGAAGAAGATGATGACCACAGGGGACAGCTGGGCAGCATGGACACAGCCCTGGTCGTGTGGTTGCCCCTTCAGTTGACAGAGTAGACACGGGCATGTTAGTCACAGCCATCATTAGGAGTCAAAAGAGAAGGGTCAGAAGAGAGTGGGAGAGTCACCAGGGCTGTTGGGAAGGATGTGCTCTGAATCACGCCAGCTGGAGCCCAGGGGGCAGTCACAGAATTCCTAGGAGCAGCTGAGATGCAGGGCGTGGCCAATTCCACTGAACTGAGTTCTCCAAATAGAAGATAAGAACTTCAAGGCTTTTGTTAGCACTCTGCAGTTTTCCAGGCATTTTACAGACATTAGCACAGCGGCTTTCTTTGCAGGCAGGTCAGGTGCACAGAGCGCCCACCCAGCCACCTACCTCCCACCTCCACCACCCTTCCAAGGAGCTCTCAGGGCCCAGACTAGGCACAGAAATTGGTCTTAACCAGACCAGCAGGGACTCGGGAGGGAGGTAAATAACTGGCTGGTCACAAGCATGAGCCTTCCTGACTCTGTTTTAAAAGCACTATCTAGATTTATACTTAACTCTGAGCAAAGCCTAGAGCAGCCCTCTGTCTTTAGGCAGGCATTGTAAGTTTTCTTTATTCTCATCATGGTACCCTGAGTCCTCCTCTCGGGCAAGGAAAATCCTCCACCAGCACAGACTTGCTGCCATTCTGCTGCCTCACTCACAGTCACTCATGGAGTGCCCTGTGTGACGGAGCACCGAGCATGTGGCCAGCCTGCAGGAAGTCTGATCCTCAACTGTGAGGACTCCGACCCTGCTGCAACTAGATTAGGACTCTGGGGCTATTGCAGGGGACATACTGGCCCATCTGAGTGCAAGACACATGTCAGGCAGTGCGTCCACACACAGGGAGGGTGCTGGGCGTGGCTCTGACATCCCTGTGTGATGACACCCTGCCCGACAGGGGTCTGGTGGTGGGGGTGACACAGGTTAACATGATCTAATCCAATCCACTGGGGAAAGTAGCTAAGACACGAGCCTTTCATCTGTGGTTTCAATTGAGAAAGAGCCACCCAGCTTTAAGTGCCTTTGCCAGGACCTGCTCAGTATGTAACAGTTTGTGGGGGAAGAGCTCAAAAAGAGATAGACAGGTCCACAGATGCAGAGTTGAGTATGGATTTCAGGGGGAAGAGCTTGGAACAGCGAGGGAAGTCACCCGAGGTCTCCCATAGAGGTTATGGGAAGCCCCAAAGGTGGGAGGGGGACCTAGGCAGGGTCCAAATCCCAGGGAAACAAAGTTCTCTGGATCCAAAAGTCAAGGTTCAGAGCAGAGTTAAATGTTTTTCACAAACGCTATTGCAAAGCAAAGAGAAGGATGACTAACCTACAGCCGCAAGTTCTGCCCATAAGGTTTGCACCATGGCCGCAGGCACAAGCCCACCGTACTCATCACAAGCAGGGCCTGGCTCAGCTGCCAGGCCTGCCCCTGCCCTGTCTCGCCCTGCAACCCCTCTGCCCCAGCCTGGAGGAAGGTGCCTCAGGGTCCAGGCCTGCCCGTGGCCCTTCTCCTGCTTTCTGGTACAAGTCAGTCCTGTTGAACTTCTCCTTCTGAGGTATCGTCTACACTGGCAGCAGCACCTGACTCATTCCTAGCACCTGCTTTCTTCACAGGCCATGGAAATGCTCCTGCTCATGTAAGAGTGCTGGCAATCACTATTTGTTCTGAAACAAATTTATAAATGATTACAGTAATATATAGTATACTAATATGTAATATATACGACTGCTGAATAAATCAATGAATCACCACTAAACACTCAAAACAGTGCCCTAACACAGACCCAGGTGGCAACATGCTGCTGCGGCCCAAACCTTGGAACTTCTGGCTGAGTCCCTTGAGTGGTCCAACCCCGCAGAGGGCAGAGGGCAGAGGGCAGCGGACAGGGCAAGGACAAGCAGCCTGCCCCTCAGCTGGGGCTTGCCCTGTTCACTCTTGAGTACAATGTGTCTGCCCTTCCCTGTGTCTGTTCATTCCCCTTTCCCTTCCCCTGCCCTCTCTTTTCTCTTCTTTGACTAAAATATAGAACAGACATTTATTTTTTGTCAACTCAGTAAATATTTGTTTGATTGTAAATAAAAGGTGGGTGAGTATTTTTCTATCACAAAAATCCCACAAAACAATCACTTAGATCAACATATAGCTTACTGCCTTTGCAGTATCCCACAGGTTTTGATAATTTGTGTCTTTGTTATCACTTTGTTCCAAAAATTTGGTAATTTCCTTCTTAATCTCATCTTTGGTCCAGATATCATTCAGCCTCAGATTATTTAGTTTCCATGACTTTGAGTATGAAGATTCCTGTTGCTGTTGAGTTCAACTTTTATTCCATGGTGGTCCGAGAAGATACAAGGAATAATTTCTATACTTTTAAATTTACTGAGATTAGACTTGTTTCCTAGGATATGATCTATTTTAGAGGCTGACCCGTGGGCTGATGAGAAAAATGTATATTCAGTTTTATTAGGGTGAAATGTTCTGTAGAGATCTATAAAGTCCATTTGTTCTAGGGTCAGGGTTAAGTCTAATATTTCTTTGTTTAGTTTCTTCTTGGAGGATCTATCCAAAACTGTCAAAGGGGTGTTAAAATCTCCAACTATTATAGTGCAGGAAGATATCAAGTTGTTCATATCCATTAGGGTCTGCTTTATGAACTGAGGAGCATTCTGGTAGGGTGAATAATGTTAATTATCGAAATCTCTTCATGTTGGCTGTTTCCCTTGACAAATATGTAGTAACCTTCCTTATCTTTATTTATCTTTGTTGGTTTAAAGCCAATTGTGTCTGCTACTAAAATTGCAACCCCTGCTTTTTTTCTGGTTTCCATTCGCCTGTAATACAAGTCCATCCCTTCACCCTGAGTTTACTTTTATCCTTTAAGGGAAGGTGAGATTCTTGTATACAACAGTTATCCAGTCTGAGTTTATGTACCCAGTCAGGCAGCCTGTGCTTCTTTAGAGGACAATTTTTTAAACCATTCACATTAATTGAGAGAACTGATAAGCCTGATTGTGTCTGGGGTGTCATGATTTTCGGATGTCCAGTGGAATTTTTAATTCTTTCACCACTGTGGAAGTTGGGTTTTGATCAAAAATATCTGGGTGAGTTTACTTTGGAGGTAGAGCATTGTGCTGGTCATTGTGAAGGATGGGTCTGAGAATATCCTGGAGAGCTGGTTTAGTTACGGCGAATTTCTTCAACATATCTATTTCATTAAAGCATGTGATTTCTCCATCACAAATGAAACTCAGTTTAGCTGGATGGAAGTTCCTGGGCTGGAAGTTGTTTTGTTTTAGGAGACTGAAGGTCGATGACCATCCTCTTCTGGCTTGAAACATTTTGGCTGAGAGATCTGCAGTCATTCTGATACTTCTCCTTTTGTAGGTGATGTGTTTCTTACGTCCGGCTGCTTGCAGAATTTTCTCCTTTGTCTTACCTTTGGCAAAGTTAATCACAATGTGTCTAAGAGATGCTTTATTTGGATTGAGTCTTGCTGGGGTTCTGAAACTGTGTGCTACCTGAATTTCTGTATCTCTTGCAAAGCTTGGGAAATTCTCCTCCAGAGTCTCTTGGAGTAGAGCATCTGTACCTTTAGGATCATCCTCTTCTCTTTCAGGAATTCCTATAAGACGAATGTTTGATCTTTTGGAGTAATCTCATAACTCTCTCAGGAAATGATCTGTTTTTACTCTCCCTTTGTCTGCCTCTTTGAGTGTTTGGGATCTTTCAAAAGCTTTGTCTTCAGTTTCAGAGATCCTTCTTTTGCCTGGTCAACTCTGTTACTGAGGGATTCTATTGTATTTGGAAGGTCCTCAAATAACTTTTTTGTTTCCTTGAGCTCTGCTATCTCTTTTCTCAATCTCTCCATATCTTTGGTGACTTGGGCTTTGAATTCATTAATTTCTTGAGACAACTTTAGAACTACTTTTCAGAATTCAATTTCTATCTTTTCTTTCATTCTAGTTATCTTATTTGCAATCCATATTCTGAATTCAATTTCTGACATTGCTGCCATTTGTCTATGCATGGCATCTTCAGTTGTATCTCCTTTGTCACTTCTTGGGGAGGTTGATCTACTCTGGTTATTCATGTTGCCATAGTTCTTCTGTTGAGTTCACACCATGTTTATTTTCCACTATTTGGTTATTAGAACTGGTAGGGTGAGATTGAATTGGGGTTCCCAGGTAGTAGAGATAGCCCCTTACCAAAGCCCCTTACAAAGTAGGCTTTGTAATTGTGGCTTATCTCCTATAATCTTACAAAGGCCCCTTTCAGAGTTTTGGCTGGAGATTCTCAGAACCTACTTGGAGAGATAGCACAAGCTACCTCTGTTTTGATATCAGTCAAACTCTACCCTATCCTAAGAAACCACAGTATTAATGTTTAAATCTCTACTGTGAAGAGTTACAAATAGCTGTGGCACCCAGCCCCCACCCTTTAGTTCTTTTCTGCTACAGAACTTTGAAAGTCAACCTCAGAATGTCCCCAAGTGGACAGCCCCAAACATGGATTCCAATTAAATTGTCTCAGGCAATGCAAGCCCTGTTCAGCTGAGAGGGATTCGAGGGTCTCCAACAGCACAATTGGGGCCAGGGAGCTACATTCCCACTTGCCAGACTCAGTCCACACTCTCCAGTTCACTTCTCTGCTCACAGGCCCAGTTGGAGCCAGGGGCCACACCTCCGCTCACTGGTCTCAGTCCACACCCAGCTAGCCCCTGTTTGCCAGACCAGTTGGAGATAGGGGACCATGCTCCCACCTGCCAGTCTCAGTCCACTGCCTGGCAAGCCTCTGTTCATAGGCTGTGTTAGAGTCAGGGCACCACACTCCACCCGCAGGTCTCTGCACCCCACCCACACGTCTCAGTCCTCACCCAGTAAGCCTCTGCTCACCAGCCCCACTGGAGACAGGGGACCACGCCTTTGCCCTCAGGTCTTGGTTCACACCCAGCAAGCCACTGCTCAAGGGTTCTGTTGGAGTCTGGGGACCATGCCCTTGCTCTCAGGTCTCAGCCCACATCTAACAAGCCTCTGCTCATAGGCCTAGCAGGGGCTTGGGACCAGCCCTGTCTGCCGAACTCAGTCCACATGGGGCAACCACTCTCCCACTGTGGGTGCCGTCAGAGCTGGGGGTTATGCACTCTGTCCCACCAGACACAGCCCGACCCAAAGGTCAACACCACCACTGGCTGGGCAGTCATAACCAGGGGACTTCTCCTCCTCTTGCTGAGTGTCTCTTTCTTTCCACACCCTCTTTCTTCCCTGTTAGTCATGATTCCATCCTGACGGTTGTCTGTCCACACTATGCCCACATCTCTTAGGAAAAGACCAAACACTCTGACCTCTACAGGGGGCAGAATTTCCCGCCACCTTGCGAGAGGGAGAGGGTGGACTGGGAGTTTGGACTTGTGGGAGAAAATATCTGTTCAATTTTATGCCTGGAAGGGTGGTGTCTAGGTTCATAATTGGGACCTCCCTAGAGAAAAAGACGTGGAGTTTAGCAGCAGCTCTCTCTGGCAGGGTAAAATGAGAGACCTTTCGTTTCTGGCTCACTTGCAGATAGCCTGCAGCAGGACTCCTGCTTGGGGGAGGAGGTCTCCTGTCCTCTAGTCAATAGGCTTTGTACCCGTAATTTGTTTTCTTGAATGCTCTTCCTTGGAGTTATAGCTTGCCCAACTTCTTCCTTGGCTCAGCTCCCCACCTATGGCTTCATAGAGTCCGATTCCTTCCAGTTTTTCCTCCTCTATTCAGGAGCCTCGGCTGAGGGCTGCTACCAGTCAGCCATCTTCCCAGAATTCCTAAAAATGGTTTTTATAAAGCACTGTATTTACAAAGTAAATTGTTTTAAAGCATACACGTATATACAACACGTTCAATTATGTTTAGGAAAACTAATTGTAGAATAAAAGACTGGCAGGGAATGTAGCAAAATATTAACTAATTAGTGGGTGTTTTGAGGGTTGAATTTTGTCCTTTGTTACTTTTCGGTCTTTTCTAATTGTTGCAAAGCTCAACAATTACTCCCTCCCTCCCTTTCAAAAATTGAGTGGTTAGCCAGATGTAGTGGCTCATTTCTATAATCCTAGCACTTTGGGAGGCTGAGGTAGGGAATCACTTGAGGCCAGGATTTTGAGGTTGCAGAGAGCTCTTTTGGGCCTGGGCAACAGAGCAAGACCCTGTCTCTTATAAAGAAAATAGAGATCGGGTGCAGTGGCTCACTCCTGTAATCCCAGCACTCTGCAAGGCTGAGGTGGGTGGATTGCTTGAGCTCAGGAGTTCTGAAGCCAGCCTGAGCAAGAATGAGACCTCATCTCTACTAAAAGTAGAAAAACTACCCGGGCATTGTGGTGGGCGCCTACAGTCCCAGTTACTTGGGAAACTGAGGCAGGAGGATCCCTTGAACCCAGGAGTTTGAGGTTGCTGTGAGCTATGATGATGCCACTGTACTCCAGCCTGGGTGAGAGAGTGAGGCTCTGTCTAAAAACACAATTTTCTTTTTAGAGACAGGGTCTCACTATATTGTCTAGGGCTGGAGTTTAGAGGCACAATCAGAGTTCCTTATAAACTCAAACTCACCTGGATCACCCCAGGTGATCCTATTGCTTTGGAGACTCCTTGTAGACTCAAACTCCTACTCCTTGTAGACTCAAACTCACTTGGATCACTCCAGGTGATCCTATTGCTTTAGCCTTCCAGGTGACTGGGAATACAGTCAGCTAATTTGTCTTTTTTTTTAGAGACAGGGGTCTCACAATGTTGCTCAGGCTGGTCTTGAACTCCTGGCCTCCAGCGAACTTCCCACCTCATCTTGGCCATTTTTAGGTGTACAGTTCAGTAGTGTTAAGTGTTTATTTACATTGTTGTGTGACAAATTTCAAAACTTTTTCACCTTGGAAAACTTTTATCAAAACTTCAAGGGCATTTCAGCCCAGGTCCAGCTACTCACTGCTCAAAGAGCCAATTATTGAAAAGAACTTTTTAAAATATTTTCATTGAAAAGAACTTTTAAGACAAAACACATCTGTCAGCAGAATGGAGAGTCACCTCCAGCTCTGTCTTCCCAATGACATAGCATGTAGGCTTTCCAAGAAGGGCCCAAGCACAGAGGCAGGTAGTGGGGAGGGAGCTTCTTTGCATCAGGAAGTCTGCCTGGGGGCCTTGAGACTTCAGCTCCTCATCTTGCAGAAATTCTGCTATTTCTGGTAAACAACTCAGGAAGGTTAAGCAGTTAGTTAACACTCTCAGAGTTCAGGTCATCCTGCCTGACCGGCCTGGGAATCTAACCCACAAGAGGGAGAGGACTGTCCAAAGCACATCAGGGTCATTGGAATTTGTTCGTAGAGCTGCTTACAAACTCAGAAACAATGAAAAGGTTACCTTTAAAAATATAAACCTCCAACTCCAGTCCTGAGACCTGCAGGAGCTTACAAACTCCTGGCCCACAGGTACCTCCCTACGTCCCCTTCCCTCCCCTAAGTTCCCTGACTGGGAGATTCCAGGTTCCCTGGGCCTCTGCTTCACCCTGCACTCCTCCCCTCTTCCGAGGGCCCTTGGGTGGTGCAGGCTAGAGATAAGGGGCCCAGAAAGTGGAGGGGAATGTCCCAGAGCATGCTGGGGTGTCCAGGCGTCTGAGCTCCTCACATCCATCTAATTCAGACCCCTGGAGTCACAAAGGAAGACACTGGGGCTCAGAGCTAATTTTTCTATGTCTTGTAGAGACAGGATCTTGGCCTTGTTCAGGCTGGTCTTGAACTCCTGAGCTCAGGTGATTATCCCATCTTGGCCTCCAGAGTGCTGGGATTACAGGCAGGAGTGACTGAGTCCAGCCTAAAATATCTTTCTTAAAGTGTGTCTGTAGTGAACAGGTACAGAATTTTCTTATCCTGCTTACACAGCATTTATATTATAATAGGTATCACGAGTAATCTACAGAAGATTTAAAGTATATGGGAGGATGTGTGTAGGTTATATGGAAACACAGGGCCACTTTATAGTAAGGACTAGAGCATCTGTGGATGTTGGCATTTGAGAGAGGTCCTCGTCCACAGACACTGAGGGACAACAGTACTGTCCTGCACCTCCACGTCCACCACGCTCCATGCGTCCAGCGTCCTCTTCCCAAAATCTCTCCCATGCTTTTCAGAGACTTGGCTGCAGTTTCCCCACCAGATCTTCAACATGGACAGTTCCAGCATCTAGCCTAGCTTGGGTCTGCTCCCCTGTGGGCTTTATCTCTTAACAATGAACTGGGTTTTTCCTTGAGTTTTCCAATAACTGTCATAGAGAAAGAACAGTAAAGAGTAGGGCAAATGATACTGATGCCTGGGGATGGGTAGCCAGGTCCTGCCTGGACTTCTCCAGTAGAGCTGGAGCTGGTCTGGGATGTGGCTCTGCTGCAGTTGCCCTGGCCCTCCAGGCCAGTCTCCTGCTTGCTTCCTGTGGGCTCTGGGCTGTCAGGTGCTGGTTGTTTTTCCTCTAAGAGCTTTACTGAGATATAGTCCATCTTCCACACAGTCCAACCGTTATAGTGTTAATGGTTTTCAGTATCTTAACAGATGCACGCCTCCATCACCACACTCCCTGTTAGGACATTTGTGTCACCCCCACATCCGTCACCTGCAGCGGGCCCCACCCTCCCACACCCTCCCACACCCTAACCACAGACACTCATGCAGCGCGTGGCCTTCTGTGCCCAGCTGGCCTCCCTCATCCTCATCCTCGCCCGCCTGTGTCCTATCCCTGCCTGCGGCAGAGCAGGGGTCCACCACACAACCACCTGCTATGGGGTTTCTCTGTCCCTGCGGGGGCGCCCACAAGGAGGGTCACCCTCTATGTTCTCGCTTGGTATTCAGAGGCAGCCTGGCGGTGGGAGCTGGGGACCTGTCTTGCTCACGGCCTGGCCTGACCACTGGGGACCTATCTCACTCATGGCCTGGCGGTGGGGGCTGGGGACCTGTCTCATGGCCTGGCCTGACCACTGGGGACCTATCTCACTCATGGCCTGGCGGTGGGGGGTGGGGACCTGTCTCATTCATAGCCTGGCCTGACTGCACCCTGCTGGAGCGCCCTGGGCCCCTGGGGCTACCAGGGTCGGGGCTGCCCTATGGAGCAGCTTCCAGGTGCTCACTGTCCATGAAAGTTGCTCACTTTTCAGCCACTGTTGTGGAGCCGCCTCCCCGCATGCCCAGTGTTGCTGAGGCGGGGCAGGGCGGTGGCGTCCCTCCCCTAGCATAGTGGGGACCCCGCACCCAAGATTGTGCCGCTGCACACTCTGGCACCAGTTTGGCCATCTTGTATCCCCGGAGCCGGAACCCTTCATGGTACACACACGTGTAGATTGTGCCGCACAAACGCACAGCTCTCACTAGTTCTTACGGATGCACGGCACAACGCCTTCGAGCCAGCCAGGGGCCCCTGTGCCCCGCCACCCCAGCACGGCCACCCCTGCTCTCCCATCCCTGTGTCCACCGTCCACACCCTCACATCTCAGGGAGGGTGATGCCGGACACGCAGGGCCTGATGTCCACGGCATCCATGCTTAGCACGGTCCTTGGTGCAGAGCTGGGCTGCAGGGCAAAGATAAGGAGGTCAGGGCCCGGGCTGGGTCGGCTCTCACCTTCATCCCTCTCAGCAGAAACTTCTAAATTCACACTGAGCCTCTCAGACGGCCATAACAGCACATATTTATCAAAGTGTGAAAATAGAGAATATTATAAATATTACATGGTAACTTTAAATGCAGTCATACACTGAGTGGGCCTCCATCTGTACACTTAGCCTGGGCCCTGCTGGTCCCCTCCTGTCTTTTTGGAGGATGTACAGATGGCTCCCACCTTGCCTGGTAGTTACTGCCTCAGTGTGGGTGATCTGTGATCACAGGTTACAGGTGGGGTCATTATCACAGCAAGGCAAGACATTGTCCAGGTGCACAATATTCCAGTCCAGAGCCAGCCCCCAGCAGGTGACCCACTGTGTCCCAGGGCACCTGGCACTGTGCTGAGCAAGCTGTCCCCAACACTCTATGGCTCAGGAGCATGCTGAGCAAGCTGTCCCCAACACTCTGTGGCTCAGGAGCATCCTACCTGGTTGATCACAGTTTTTAAAAACACTCTATTTCGGCTCGGCGCCTGTGGCTCAATGGGCTAAGGCGCCAGCCATGTACACCTAAGCTGGCGGGTTCGAATCCAGCCCGGGTGTGCCAAACAACAATGTCGGCTGCAACCAAAAAATGGCCGGGCGTTGTGGAGGGCGCCTGTAGTCCCAGCTACTTGGGAGGCAGAGGCAAGAGACTCGCTTGAGCCCAGGAATTGGAGGTTGCTGTGAGCTGTGATGCCACAGCACTCTATTCAGGGTGACAGCTTGAGGCTCTGTCTCAAAAAAAAAAAAAA
>CAUYRH010041635.1:0-14335 GCA_963574655.1 Perodicticus potto | reverse complement strand
TCACATTATAACAAAGATATTTGTACCATAATGTTTTTTGCAGCCCAATTCATAATTGCTAAGTCATGGAAGAAGCCCAAGTGCCCATCGACCCACAAATGGATTAATAAATTGTGGTATATGTACACCATGGAATATTATGCAGTCTTAAAGAAAGATGGAGACTTTACCTCTTTCATGTTCACATGGATGGAGCTGGAACATATTCTTCTTAGCAAAGTATCTTGAGAATGGAAGAAAAAAGTATCCAATGTACTGAGCCCTACTATGAAACTAATTTATAGCTTTCATATGAAGGCTATAACCCAATTATAGCACAAGAATATGGGGAAAGGGGCAAGGGAGGGGAGAGGAGTGGGGAGGATGTATGGAGGGAGGGTAATTGGTGGGGCTACACCTATGGTGCATCTTAGAAGGGTACAGGTGAAACTTAACTAAATGCAGAATATAAAGGTCTTAACACGATAACTAAGAAAATGCCATGAAGGCTATGTTAAACAGTTTGACGAAAATATTTCAGACTGTATATGAAACCAGCACATTGTACCTCATGATTGCATTAATGTACACAGCTATGATTTAATAAAATAAAAAAGTAAAAAGTTTTTAAAAAGAAGAAAAATAAGAAAACATTTATATTTATATACTCATAATGAGGAAAAATTTTGCATAAAAGTAAAGGAAAAATGTCAAAGAAAAATCGGTAGTTTGTTTACATAAAAATTTTAAACTTCTAAATGTCAAAAAATAAATTTTAAAATTAATCAATATGTAAAAACAGTTATTTGTAATATAGATAACAGATATTTGCTTTCTCAATTTTTTTCTTTGCCGAAAGTTTCTGAAGTTACTCTCAGAAATTAGGATATTTAACTCTTAAATACTAAATTTAAATACTAAATCTTTAAAAACTAAGAGCATTTTCTTACATAAATACAACATTATGATTTCACCTTAAAAATGAAGTGATTTCTTAATATAATCTAAGCTTACCTCATAATCTAATTTCTCTAATTGTCTCCAAAATGTACTTTTATGAAATTGTTTGATTGGGACTGCACAAAAGGTTTTTGGTTTAAAAAAAAGGAAAGAGAAGGAAAAGAACAGTTTTTCTAATTATCTAGGACTATAAGGATTTCCAAACTACAGTTTGTTCAGGAAATTCCCAAGAATATTCTTTCCCAGCTGGGCACCCATAGCTCAGGGGTTAGGGCTCCAGCCACATGCCCTGAGGTTGGTGGGTTCGAACCCAGCTAGGGCCTGCTAAACAAGCAAACAAACAAAAAAATAGCTACTAGGGAGGCTGAGGCAAGAGAATCACTAGAGCCCAAGAGTTTGAGGTTGCTGTGAGCTATGACGCCATAGCACTCTACTGAGGTTGACAAAGTGAGACTCTGTCTCAAGAAAAAAAAAGAAGAATATTCTTTCCCTCAGTTACCAATTTCAGGGTAAGAAGTTGGAGCACCAAGAAGCTACTTCCAGTGGCAAGCAGTGTGTTACGTGTCTGTGTATTTTATGGGAACAAAAGAAGCTTCTCTCCTTTGGTATAATTGATGTTAAAAATATTACTATTATTCATTCCATTGTAGGTATTATTTTTTTAGATGTTCAAAGTAGCTCATGTGAGACCTGGGGTCTCTCTTGTCCTGGCTGTAGTTGCTTCTGATCTGACTCTGCTTGTCTTTGAAAGTGATGGGTTTGTGGTACTAGCTTTCTATTGTTTTATTTATGCTTAAAATTTTATTAATGTAAGTAGCAGAGTAAATGTATGAAAACGTTTCTGCTAACATTAATAAGCTAAAAAGGACAATGCTGGGGAAATACTAGTTCCTGCCCACCTAAAACCCTGTCCTTTCCAGCCACTCTGTCTTTCCCAAGCCCTTTTCCTGTCCCCCCAGGCCTGACGTCCCTGGTGTCAGGTCTCCCTGTGAGCCCAGAGGAGCAGGCCAACTGGGACCTCAGGAGCAATCTCCACCTAGCCAGGGCGCCTCCACCCCAGGGCTGATGCTGGTGCAAGGGCTCCCCCTGGAGGCCATTCACCCTGAAGTTTCCATAAAAACCTGTAAGGAAAAAACTGGAAGCACCTGAGAAAGGAGATTTTAAGATGTCCTGATGCTCATTATAAATGGACTTTTCTTTTTTACCTTTAGCATTCTTTGAATGACTCTAGTCATAATTAAATTAGTTTAAACTTGTTTGTATTGCTTTTACTCTGAATATGATATCATTCTAAGATTTGCCACAAAACTGCCCAGATTTATATGGGCTACGGCAAATTTTAATATTGAGATGTTAATTTTTAGCCCATTTATACTAACAGACGTTAAAAATGGAAAATGCACAGTATGGGTGAGAGATGATTCCTGACGCATGTGAGTTGCCATAAGGAGGATGTTGCTACACTTATTGGGGTCCTGGGAAATCTTGCAGGAATTATTCCTTGGCAATGTCACCGACGTGCAGAATGGTGTGAGTACACGTTCCCACGGCCAAGTTACTTAGAGTGATAGAAAACTGGATACAACAAGCATTCAAGAATGAGGACATTGTTAAATGACGAATAATTTGTGCCTATGACTTAACATTTTCCCACCTTTAAAATCATGCAATCAAGGCTTTATTAAGAGAAAAGGGTCACACTGCAACCCAGTTTTGTGATAAACCCTCACAAACTCATGAGTGTGCACACACAAACCCTACACATAGAAAGCCTTAGAAAAATACTGACAGTAAATACACAGAATGGCTAATAGTGATCCGTGACTGGTTAGATTTCAGGTGATTCCATTGTTTTAGAAAAAAGTATGATTCCATACTTTTAGAAAACATGTAAAATAAAGTGTAAAGAAAAAATGAAATTATCAATATTCTATGGCTTACAGATGAGAAAATGCAAACATGTTATGGATTGAAAAATCTCCAAAAAGAACCCCAAAACATCTCATCCCCTGGCTGACACCAGCAGCAGAGTCCAGCCTGGTGCGGAGGGCCTCCTGTCCTGCTCTATGCTCTTCCCAGCCTCAGCCTTCTGTTTTGCTGCCCTCAGTGTTTTGATCTGTCTCCCACACCCAGAGAACTCAATCCCATGACACGAGCCGCCCACAGTGGGTGACGCTGGGGCAGCCGGGGCACTTGGCGAATGCTGGCTGACCTTCGCTGCAGCTCTCTGCAAGTGCCCGGACCTGGGACTCAAAGGAGCTGAACTCTCGGGGCTTGAGTTCCACGGAAAGCCTTTTGGCAAAGGCAGTTCAGTTACAGATTTTAATTCCCGTGTGTCTCTTAAGCACCTTTGCCTTGAAAAGGAAAATTTATTCCAAACCAAAGCCCTCAAAGCAATGAAAGAAAGAGAAAGCACCCTGTTTGATTTTGGGGTCACATATATTCAAATTTTGCTTTCTCCTGAATATGCTACAGTTCTCAGCTTAATTAAAAAAAAAAAAATCTTCAAAGTGAGCTGTGCTGAATGCCGGAGGTGAATAAGGGACTTACTCACACAGCACACCCCAGAAACAAGGCCGTCCCTGCCCTTCTAGGCCGGGCAGGCCTTTCCCCACCATGGAACGGGCTGCCTTCTCTGGAGCTCTCACAGGCGCTCCTTTGTGTAAATTGCAGCGGGATGAGCCAGACAAAGCCACCCTTCACTCCCCAAAGCTCACGCCATTCCAACTCAGAGGCGAAGCGGAAACAAGGCTGGTCAAGGATTTCCCAGGCCCCAGCCCTACCTGGACCTTCCCAGGACCCATGTTCTTCACCAGGGGAGGCTGGCAGGGTTTGCCCACGATGAAAAGTTGCTTCCGTAGGGTGGCGGTGCTGACGTCATTGAAGGCACGGACCTCCACAGCAAACTGGCCTTCCCTGGGAGAGCAGAAAACACAGAAAGAAGAGACAGATGTGCAGCACCGGGGCCTTCGTTCACCTCTCACGACCACCCCACATCTGCAGAATTACCGTATTTGATGGCAAGGCAACACAAATAAGAACAGAAGAGGAAGAATCATGAGGCTGGCTTCCGCAGAGGTTATTCATTATTCAAATGAACCAGACCAGCTGTCTACCCAGCATGGGTGGGGCCAGGTACCAAACTCCCAGCTACAAACAACACATCCCAGTGAGGGCACGTTCTGTCTCTGGGCAACCCTCCTGGCTTGGTCCCAGCCATGACTTTGTCCTTTGTTGACCACAGGGGTGATCTAGGGGTTTCCCTGTGTGATGGGCAACCTTGACCTATAACTGAGAGTCTCTGGGCTTGATCTTCCTGTTCTAGTCCCTGCTCCATGGATCCGTTTTCCTAATCAATTTCTTAGGGTCCTTCAAACTCAGGATAGACCCACAACCTGGATGTGAGTCCTGCCTGTGAGGGACGGCAGAGGAGACAATCATGATGGGGTGAGGGAGCATTGAGCAGGGCAGCTCCTGACCCAGCAAGTACTGCTTTATTAAGGAAACGCATGTTTATTTTACAAATGTTGCACAATAGATGATCATTTAAGACTTTTTTTTTTTTGAGGCAGA
Organism: Perodicticus potto; assembly: GCA_963574655.1. NCBI lineage: Eukaryota > Metazoa > Chordata > Mammalia > Primates > Lorisidae > Perodicticus > Perodicticus potto. Next base: position 9,823 of record CAUYRH010041635.1, on the reverse strand, counting down.
GTCTCACTCTATCACCCTGTGTAGAGTGCTATAAGCAATGATGCCACAGCAACCTCCAACTCTTGGGCTTGAGTGATCCTCTTGCTTCAGGCTCTGGAGTAGCTGGGACTATAGATACCCACCCCCATGTCCACATAGTTTTATTTGTTTGTTTTCAGTAGAGACAGGGTCTTACTCTTGCTCAGGTTGGTCTCCAACACCTGAGCTCAAGTGATCCACCTGCCTTGACCTCCCAAAGTGCTAAGATTACAGGCAAGAACCACATTTAAGACTTTTGACTTTGAAACAGAAAAAAACTGCTTCAGAAGACCACAAAATTTCAGTTTGCAAGGACCAGAATAGCACTTGCTATCCTCAGCTTCAGTAAGAAAGGCAGGGCCTACTGACGGGGACTAAGGCAACATGGCCGTCTCGGGCTATCACAGAGCCCAGGACACACTCCACACGGACCCACAGAGACACTGAACCAGCCCGTCATCTGCGTGGCTCCAGGGCAGCAAGGGCTCCTGGAGCTACAGAGCACATCACCAGGTATCCAGGCCCGCAGGTGCCCACCTAAGCACGTGCCAATTTGCTACCACTCAAGTCTTTCCCCACATAAAAATCTGTTGATGGAGAAATCCTGAATCCATGAGGGGGCCATTCAGGAGTCCCAGCAAAACATGGAGAGCCAGGCCATGGATAACCGTGGAAACCAGGCATTGCATTGCAGGAAGTCTGCAATCTTTCCTGATGCTGCTAGCTTGTTTTCTAGAAAATTCTGCACATTTTGATATTTTCCTACACCAGCACAAAGGCTTGACGGCAGCCTGAGGCCCAGCCGTGGCCACTTTTGTCTCCCCACAGCTGTGGGGACTAGAGTCCTGCAGAGAGACCTCCACCTACTCAGATTCTAGAATCCAGAATCCTACAGAGAGACCTCCACCTACTCAGATCCTCAAATCCGTGCTGAGCAGAGGCTCATCCGGAACAAGCGGCCCTGCTAGTCCTGTCTACACTTTCTCATGTCTCTGTAATGTTCTGTCCTGGGCAGACAGCAGGTGCTCAGTAAATGTGGAGTTAAAGGTCACTCTCTTCTGGGTGACACTGAGGCCCTGGCCCCCCACCCACATCCCGCTGTCCTGTGCACATAGCCCTGGTCACTCCAAACTTCTCCCCTTGCTACCTCCCCTCTTATCTTCACTGGGGGCCACTGTCTCTGTTTGAAAACCCTTTGGCAAACTCCTCAAGATTTCACCTTCAGCTCATGTGCAAAGGCCACTGTAAGTGTGTTCTCTAGTTTCCAAAGAGCGAGCCATCCCCACCACACCACAGAGGCCCCTCCCTGTACTGAAAATATCTCCCCTTTGCCTGTCTCCTTAACAACCGTGGCCAGGCCTCATTTGTCTCTGTGTATCCATCACCTACATTCCCTGAAGGGTGGTCTGCTGTGGGGAACCCCAGGGCTGACCTTGGGCTGACCTTGAGACGCCACTCCCCTGCCTGCCCCACAGTGGCTCACCTGCTGTACACATGACTGCTGGTGCTGCTCCCCAGGATGACAGTGCCATCCCCAAAGTCCCACAGGTAAGCGACGTCTGTGCCAAAGTTGATCCTGCACTCAAAGGCCACAGTGGTGTTTACCAGAGCTGAGGTGGGGGACACGAGCCGGTTGGCCACAATAGCCTTCTGCACCCTGATGAGGTAGGGCTCAGAGACCATACTGCCCACCCTGTCGGATGCCTTGACCATCACAGGATACCTATAGGATGGGGCCAGGAGGACAGGAGAGGCAGAAGGTGAGAACAGGGTCAGAGCTGGAGAGAACTCCCACATCAGCTCAAGAGACAGGCAGGGGACAGGTGCAGAGTTTAGTTTGTAAGAACTGTCATTGTACACAGTGATTTCAATCTGACTGGTGAGAAGGAGGAGTAATCTTTTTGACCACCCCCTCTTCGTTATTTAATTCACCTCTCAGAGCAGTGAGGGTAAGCACTGCTCTGCTTGCTTAGACGAGGCTTTCTGGTCACTTGGGTGGTTGGGATGGGATTTGAACCTAGGACTGTCTGGTTTCCTTCACTTAGTTAGAGCTGAAGGGAAGTGAGTCTGTTTGATTTCTTACGTTTGATTTCAATTCACAGAAGGACTCAGTGGCTTATTATAATACAAATGTAACACCCTCAATATCATTTTAATAGTGAGATGGTAATAGTCAGATTGAATTTGGCTGCATTACAAACAGCTGCCCGTGATGACCATTTCTACCAACCATTGGGGGACGCTGAGTCTTTTTTTAATGCTTCTTGAAGTTGTCTTCACTGGTGGGTCCTCGCCAAAATACCACACAAACTCCAGGGGTGTCATTTCCTTGGTAACAGCTGCAAACACAATGTCCATGTCTGCGGCAAACACAGTTCCGTTTGTGTAGACAGAGACAGCTGTGGCAAAAGAAAGAGAGGTTAGTACATCAGCACGGAAGGGCTGGGAGCCATCTGGAGAAATCAGTACCTTCACCTGCCCCTCTGTCATGGACTTGAGTGATGTAGGCAGCCTCTGGACATGAAGGCAGGACAGTGTGTGTCAGACACAGTGGAAGGGACCTGGTAGGCAGTGCGGGCCCGAGCTCAAAGGCCATTGAGGTAATAGTGCAACAGGTGAAAAGGTCAAGTCCTTTTGGAATTTTGCTCAAAGGGGTATGGTATGTGGAGCTGGCAGATGACTGTCTGTGACAATCCACCTTCTCATGCCTTTAGACGGGAGCCTTAATGCCTACGGTGTCTAGAAAAGTTCTAGAACAAATTCCAGGTGAAAAAAGACCAAATGGACGTCTCAGGCAGAGCTGAAGATAGGACCCTGTGCTGTCCTTGGCCCTCCTCGTCTCACCTGACCTTTCACTAAATCTGGAATTAAACAACAACATACATTGGATCTTATACCAAACAGTCACGCTGAGCCAACCGTGGGTGCTGTCCACTTGGGTTTGAGAAGTAAAAGACACATTACATGAAGAATTGGATGAGAAACGATACACAATAATCGTGCCTAAGATGAGAGAGAAAAAAGGAAGCTATGAAAGAAACAGGCTTAAAATTAATTTGCTCGTCTCATGCAACACACGTCAGCATTTTTCATTTTTAACTTTGCTTCTTTGAATTCCAATAAATTTCAAAATTCTAAGCATCTGCTCTAAAATCAAACACATCTGGGAAGCAAAAACTTTGTCAGAGAATTTCTCTCATTAAAATTTTCTTTACATATTTTCGCCGTGTCTCCTAAGAACTCCCTACATAGCAGTAAATCTAGTAATTCCTTTGAAATAGGTTAATTACTTTGGTAGATGCCTTGTTTGAAAGTATTCCTCCACTGTGCACATCAAATGGCCTTTACTTCACAGAGGTTCTTAAATGGGGGTCCAAAAATAAGCCTTTACCCAATTAAGTCCTATAAAACGTAAGATTTTGCACGCATTCATGCCATGTATAGATACACGCACGTGCCACACACACACACACTTACCCACACACATCATGTCTTAGGAGACACATGTCAAACACGGTATCAGATTCTGGAAGAGGACTGTGTGATCTAAGAATATTTGGAAGAACTCACTTACCACACAGAAATATGAAGAAGGGAGACTGGTTAATTTATTATTATCGCTATTCTACTGCTTAGTTTTTCTTTTATAAAGCTTGTTTATAACAGAGATAAAATAACAATGGAGACTTTTTCCGTCATCATTGCATTAGGATTTTTGAAAAATAAATATCACACGAATAAGAGTGACATGGTTTCATTAACACTGCCTGAAAATTAATTCTGAGCACAATCTAGTGGTCAAAAAGTGCAAGGGAAGTCCAATCTGAAGACGTGCACAAGACTACCCAGGTTCCAGTCTGCTGGGGCTAGATCAAAAGCCAGAGTTTCTGACTCTAAATCCCGGCACAGAGCCAGCAGGGTTTTCTGAGGCCCGTGCTGTGAATACAGGTTTAGTTAAGACAAGTCAGTATGAAAGACCGACCAGCTAGTTAAGGTGTGTGGACAGGGTGGAGAAAGCCTACCCTACATATTTTATGATTCTCAGTTGGAGAGGCTCTCCCCAGGCTGAGAGAGTAGAAAATGCGCTCTGTGAAACAGAAAGGTGTCTTACAGAAAGGAGTTGGCCAAGCTCAGCCCTCACCTAGAGTCCCCTTTTTCCTATTTCTGGGAAATGTGACCACCTATTCCTTCCCTGTAGCTGGCATCCTTGGGGTTGACCCTGGAGGGCTCCCTACCTGCTCTGTTGTGATGTGCTAGGACGCTTCCCTCCATGGTAGGTGACGGGTTTGCCCGCCCCGCCTGCCCTGCCCCTGAGCTTCCAGTCCCATCTCTGTAAAACTAACAGGTAGCTGTGAGGATGAAGTGAGGTGCCCAGAAGAGGCACTAGCAGAGCTCCTGGCACATGTGGGTGAGCGCCTGAACCTGCTCTGGCTCTGTGCCCTGCCTCAGGGCCCTGCCACTGCCCCAACGCCTGGTGCTGCAAGCCTCACTGTGTACACCAGCTCCTGGCTGCTAGGCCTGCCCCACTGTTAGCATAACCCATCTCCTGAAATCTCACTGCCCTGGCCATGCTGTTCCTGAGGCACTTTTATGTCTTATCTGATCTTGTTCCCACACATGTGTTCATGACTTTACTAAATAACATTCCCTGACACCAAGACCCTGTATGACTTCATCTTTTTGCACCCCCCTCCAGAGCACAGTAGTCTGCAAGAAATATTTTCTAAATGAGAAAAGAATGACAGATGTTCTATCAAATTTAGAATTGCTATAATTAGAAAGTCATAATTTTTTTTAAGACAGAGTCTCAGTCTATTGCCCTGTGTAAAGTGCCATGGTATCATAGCTTACAGAAACCTCAAAACTATGAGTTCAAGCCATCCTCCTGCCTCAGCCTCCCAAGTAGCTGGGACTACAGATGCCTGCCACAAACCCAGGTAAATTTTTCTAATTTTGGTAGAGACAGGGTCTTACTCTTGCTCAGGCTAGTCTTGAACTCCTAACCTCAAGGAATCCTCCTTTCTTGGCCTCCCAGAGTGCTAGGATTACAGGAGTGAGCCACTGCCCTCAGCCTTGAATAGTATAATTAAAGCAGAGATAATCCTACTTTATTTATAGCTGAGTTTGCTTTTGAATGTTCCCAAACACTCAAAGAGGCAGACAAATGGAAAGGAAAAATTGATCATTCCCTGAGAGAGCTGTGGGATCACTCCAAAAGATCAAACATTCATCTTATAGGAATTTCCAAAGGAGAAGAGGATGGTCCTAAAGGTACAGATGCTCTACTCCAAGAGATTTTGGAGGAGAATTTCCCAAGCATTACAAGAGATATAGAACTTCAGATAGCAGACAGTTTCAGAACCCCAGCAAGACTCAATCCAAATAAATCATCTCCTAGGCACATTGTGATTAACTTTGTCAAAGTTAAGATGAAGGAGAAAATTCTGCAAGCAGTCAGATGTAAGAAAAGTATCATCTACAAAGGGAGAAGTATCAGAATGACTGCAGATCTCTCAGACAAAACATTTCAAGCCAGAATAAGATGGTCATTGACCTTCAATCTCCTAAAACGAAACAACTTCCCCCCCCCCAGGATCCTGTATCCAGCTAAACTGAGTTTCCTTTGTGATGGAGAAATCAAATACTTTAATGACATTCACATGTTGAAGAAATTTGCCATAACTAAACCAGCTCTCCAGGATATTCTCAGACCCATCCTCCACAATGACCTGTGCAATGCTCTACCTTCTAAGTAAATTCACCCAGAAATTTTTGAACAAAACCTAACTTCCACAGTGGTGAAAGGATTAAAAATGTCCACTGGACATCTGAAAATCATGACACCCAAAACACAACCAGGCTTATCAGTTCTCTCAATTAATGTGAATGGTTTAAATTGTCCTCTAAAGAGAAAAGGTTGGCTGACTAGACACATAAACTCAGACTGGATATCTGCTGTATACAGAATCTCATCTTACCTTAAAGGATAAAAATAGACTCAGGGTGAAGGGATGGACTTGTATAATACAGGCAAATGGAAACCAGAAGAAAGCAGGGGTTGCAATTTTAGTAGCAGATACAATTGGCTTTAAACCAACAAAGACAAAGATAAGGAAGGTCACTATATTATTTGTTAAAGGAAACACCCAACATGAACAGATTTCGATAATTAACATTTATGCACCCTACCAAAATGCTCCTCAATTCATAAAGCAGACCCTAATGGATATGAACAACTTGATATCTTTCTGCACTGTAATAGTTAGAGATTTTAACAACACTTTGACAGTTTCAGATAGATCCTCCAAGAAGAAACTAAACAAAGAAATATTAGACATAAACCTGACCCTAAAACAAATGGACTTTACAGACCTCTACAGAACATTTCACCCTAATAAAAATGAATACACATTCTTCCATCAGCCCACAGGTCATCCTCCAAAATAGATCATATCCTAGGATACAAGTCTAACCTCAGCAAATTTAAAGGTATAGAAATTATTCCTTGTATCTTCTCGGACCACCATGGAATAAAACTTGAACTCAACAGCAACAGGAATCTTCATTCTCAAACAAAGTCAAGGAAACTAAATAATCTTAGACTGAATGATAGCTATGTAAAAGATGATATTAATAAGGAAATCTCCAGTTTTTTGGAACAAAATGATAATGAAGACACAAATTATCAAAATCTGTGGGATACTGCAAAGCCAGTCCTAAGAGGGTAATTTATAGCATTGCAAGCCTTAATCAAGAATACAGAAAGATAGGAAGACAACAATTTAATGGATCATCTCAAGCAACTGGAAAAGGAAGAAAATTCCAACACTAAACCCAGCAGAAGAAAAGAAATAACCAAAATTAGGGCAGAACTAAATGAAATTTAAGACAAAAGAATTATTCAGAAGATCAACAAAACAAAAAGTTGGTTTTTTGAAAAGATTAACAAAATTGATAAACCTTTGACCAACCTAACCAGACACAGAAAAGTAAAATCTCTAATATCGTCTATCAGAAACTATAAAGGAGAAATAACAACAGACACTTCAGAAATTCAAAAAAATCCTCAATGATTACTACAAAAATCTCTATTCCCAGAAATATGAAAATGTGAAGAAATGGACCAATATCTGGAAGCACAACCACCTTCCTAGACTCAACCAGAAAGAATTAGAAATCTTGAATAGACCTATATCAACCACTGAAAATAGCATCAACAATACGAACTCTCCCAAAAAAGAAAATTCCAGGACCAGATGGCATCACATCTGAATTCTATCAAACCTTTCAAGAGGAACTAGTACCTATGTTATACAATGTTTTCCAAAGCATAGAAAAAGAAGGAATACTTCCCAACATATTCTATGAAGCAAAAATCACCCTGATACCCAAACCAGGAAAGGATCCAACAAAGAAAGAAAATTATAGACCATATCATTAATACATATAGGTGCAAAAATATTCAATAAGATCTTAGCAAATGGAATGCAGCAACACATCAAAAAATTACACACCATGATCAAATTGGTTTTATTCCAGGGTTACAGGGTTGGTTCAACATATGCAAATCTATAAATATAATACATCACACCAATAAAATAAAAAAACAAAGACCATATGATTCTCTCAATTGACACAGAAAAAGCCTTTCATAATATCCAGCATTTTTTCATGATCAGAACACTTAAGAAAACAGGCATAGAAGGGACATTTCTTAAACTGATAGAGGCCATCTACAGCAAACCCACAGCCAATATCATATTGAATGGTATAAAATTGAAAACATTTCCACTCTGATCAGGAACAAGGCAAGAATGCCCACTGTCTCCACTGCTATTCAACACAGATGGAAGTCTTAGCCATCACACTCAGGCAAAAGAAGACAATCAAATTTATCCAAATAGGGTCAGAGGAGATCAAACTTTCACTCTTCACTGATGATATGATCCTATATGTGGAAAATCCCAGGGACTCAACTTCAAAACTCTTAGAAGTGATCAAGGAATACAGAAGCATCTCAGGATACAAAGTTAATACTTACAGGTCAGTAGCTTTTATATATACCAACAACGGTCAAGCTGAAAATATAGTCAAGGACTGTATTCCTTTTACAATAGTGCCAAAGAAGATGAAATATCTGGGAATTTACCTAAGAAAGGATGTGAAAAATCTCTATAAAAGGAACTATGAAACTCTGAGAGAAGAAATAGCTGAAGATGTTAACAAATGGAAGAACATACCATGCTCTTGGCTGGGAAGAATCAACAATGTTAAAATGTCCATACTACCCAAAGCAATCTATAGATTTAATGCAATCCCTATTAAAGCACCATTGTCATACTTTTAAAAACTTGAAAAAATAGTACTTCATTCTATATGGAATCAGAAAAAACCTCGAATAGCAAATACATTACTCAGAAATAAGAACAAATCAGGAGGTATCATATTACCAAACTTCGGGCTAGACTATATAAACCTATAGCGATCAAAACACATGGTAGTGGCAAAAAAACAGAACGGTAGATTTATGGAATAGAATAGAGAATCATCAAGAGATGAACACAGCTACTTATCTTCATTTGATATTTGACAAGCCTATCGAAAATATTCATTGAGGGAAAGACTCTCTATTTAACAAATGGTGCTGGGTGAACTGGCTGGCGACCTGTACAAGACTGAAACTGAACCTACACCTTTCACCTTTAACAAAAATTGATTCTCACTGGATAAAATATTTAAACTTAAGACATGAAACTATAAAAATACTAGAAGAGAGTGCAGGGAAAACACTTGAAGAAATTGGCCTGGGAGAATATTTTATGAGGACCTCCCAGGCAATTGAAGCAACACCAAAAATACATTACTGGGATCTAATCAAACTAAAAATCTTTTACACAGCCAAGAGCACACTAAGTAAAGGAAATAGACAATCTTCAGAATGGGAGACGATTTTTCTGATAACTAGAATCTATAGAGAACTCAAACTAATCAATAAGAAAAGAATAAATAACCCCATTTCTATGTGGGTAAGACTCTTGAACAGAAACTTCTCTGATGAAGACAGGGGCATGGCCTATAAATACATGAAAAAATGTTCACCATCCTTAGTCATCAGAGAAATGCAAATCAAAACCACTTTGAGATATCATGTAACTCCAGTAAGATTAGCTCACATCACAGAATCCCAAAACTACAGATGTTGGTGTGGATGCAGAGAGAAGGGAACGCTTCTACACTGCTGGTAGGAATGCAAGCTAACACGACCATTTTGGAAAGAAGTCTGGAGAACACTCAAGGAACTAAAAGTAGACCTACTGTTCGATCCTGCAATTCCTCTACTAGGTATATATAACCAGATGCTCAAAACTTATTTTACAACAAAGATATTTGCACCAGAATGTTTACTGCAGCCCAATTAATAATAGCCAAGACATGGAACAGCCCAAGTGCCCATGGACCCACGAATGGATTAACAAACTGGGGTATATGTACACCATGGAATACTATTCAGTGATAAAAAAGATGGGATTTCACATCTTTTATGTTGACCTGGATGGAGCTAGAACATATTCTTCTTAGTAAAGTACCTCAAGAATGGAAAAAAAAGTATCCAATATACTCAATACTACTATGAAATCAATATATAATCACCTACACACTCATATGAATGGCAAAACATAACTATAGTCCAGAAAGTGGAAGGGAAGAGGAGAGAGAGGGGAGGGGGGATATGAGAGGTGGGATGGCATTTGGGGGGACCTCACCTAATGTGCATGATGCAATGGTACATTTCAAAACTATTAAG
>CAUYRH010041634.1:0-16042 GCA_963574655.1 Perodicticus potto | reverse complement strand
ATATTTGGATAGTGAAGGCTTTTCAAAATCTTAGCTTCATCGATTAATCTCTTTTGGTACACACTTCAATAATGATCGCTACATACAGGATTAATCTTTTTCACTGCCCAAGGAGAATGAGACAAACCCTTTGGAGATCTTTTCATCAGGTAAACATTTACCCCAGTACCAAAGCCAAGCCAATGGAGAGGCAGGGATGTTTATACATGGAGTTGAACATAATACAGATTTATTTTTTTCAGATAATTTACTTGGTGTCTTGAAATTACTGATTCCTTCCATTATAGTAATCAATCTAGGTCCAGAGTCACACAGGGTAGGAAAAGACCAAGGCCCTCTTAATAATCGGTCCCCAGCAGCCCACAGGAGGATCCCACAGCTGCTTGGGCATCCGCACGGAGGTGGCCCAAATGGTTTTTTTTTTTTTTGAGGCAGAGTCAAGCTGTCGCCTTGGGTAGAGTGCCATGGGTCACAGCTCACAGCAAGCTCAAACTCCTGGGCTCAAGAGATTCTCTTGCCTTAGCCTCCCAAGTAGCTGAGACTACAGGCACCTGCCATAATGCCCGGCTATTTTTTTTATTGTTGTAGTTGTCGTTGTTGTTCTAGCTGGCCAAGGCCGGGTTCGAACTCGCCAGCCTCAGTGTATATGGCCAATGCCCTACCCACTGAGCAACAGGTGCCACCAAAGAGTGTTGTTATCTGGGAGAGTATTCTCTCAAGTCAGCAGATGCTGCCTCATCCCACCTGCACCCAGTGCAGCCAACCATGTGGGAAAGCCACCCAGCAAGGAGGCAGGAATGGGGATGAGGAGTACTGGGGGCCCGGCCCCTCTGCCACTGATCTTAGCAGAGTCACTGGGTCTTCCCTCCCCAAACTTTTCCAGTAGGAGAGGACTCCAAGTTTCCTCTCAGCCCTAACCTTTCATGACTTTATAAACACCAGGGAAGACAGGGCAACTTGGTGGTTTTTATAGTAGTGTTCAGGGAACAGGCAAAATGAAGCATCTATCAAGGATGCTCAAGAAGCCAAGGGGGAAGCAGAAAGAAAGAAAATAGGTAAGGCTGGACGCACTGATTCATGCTTATAAGCTTAGTTTCTGGGAGGTGGAACCCAGCCAGGAGGATGGCTTGAGGCCAGTTCAAGGTTACAGTAGGCTATGATGATGCCATTGCACTTCAGCCTGGGTGACAGAGTGTGACCCTGTCTCTTAAAAAGAGAAGAATGAAAGAAAATAGGATAGTTAGGTAGGAAAACAAGGAGGCTATGTAGGAATCCTTAGAAAGAGATCAGAGAGGAGGGCTTGGGTTCAGGGCTGGCCTGGGACATAGGCAGAGAATAACCTGGTGAGGAGAGGATGCAGGGTTGCACAGCCCCCAGACCCTCCTTGGTCATCATCATCCTTCCCACTATTATCACCAACCAGAATATCCACTCCTGACCCTACCACTGTTTCTACAAACTGTCAGCACAAGGATCCTTTTCAGGCATAATCCTCCTGTACCCACCCAGACCACAAGACCATGTCTATGACATGGTACCATTTCTCAAGCACCTACTATGTGCTAGACCTCATGCTGGCTACTTACTATGCCTTTTTTTTTTTTTTTGAGACAGAGTCTCACCATGTCACCGCCGGTAGAGTGCCATGGCATCACAGCTCACAGCAACCTCAAACTCTTGGGCTTAACCAGTGGTTCTCAACCTTCCTAATGCCCCAGTGTATTTTCATTGTTATGAAGGGGTCATGACCCACAGGTTGAGAACCACTGGCTTAAGCAATTCTCTTGCCTCAGCGTCCCAATTAGCTGGGACTATAGGTGCCTGCCACAACGCCCAGATATTTTTTGTTGTTGTTTAGCAGGCTGGTTTCTAACCCACCAGTCTCGGTGTATGTGGCTGGCGCTGTAACCACTGTGATACAGATGCTGAGCCTTAATATGTCTTCTTCATTGAATTTCATCAATAATTATGTGAGGGAGGTGTTGTTATTATCTCTATTTCACAGGAAAGGACATTAAGGTTACAAAATTAAAGTAACTTGCACAAGGTCACATAGTTGTAAATGGCAGAGACCAGTGGTTAGTCTTGGGCTTTACCATGATGCTCTTCTGCCTTCCCTGAAGATGCTGTTTGGTGTCTTGACTAGGAAAGGGCCCAGAAAAAGATGGGCTGATTCAGGAACCACTTGCTGAAAGGTAGACTCTGCCCACATAACCTGCTTTCTTTTAGAGCAAGTTCAAGTGTTCACTTAAACATATCACAAGGTCTCTGGCCTGTGACTCCTCTCAAGGTTTCCAGTGAGCACTAGGAAAACTCAGATCTGTCAGACTGCTCTTGTGACTGGCACCTGGCCTCTATCAGGCAAGCCTCATCCTGGCTGACAGCCACCACCAGTACCAGGCTGGGGTGGGAAGAAAGCACACCTGGGTCTGGTCAGAGGGAGCACAGCACATCAGCACCCCCAAGCTCCACAGCTGAGCCCACAAGGATGGTGAGGCACTTTGCTCCTTCCAGACACAACTTCACCCCTAAACTGTTTCAGGCAGAGAGTGGGAAAGGTAGGATAGCGGGCACAGGGCAGGAAATTAGGAATCAGACAGAACCCAGTTTGACTCTTGGTTGTGCTCTGTGCCTGAGTCAACTGGCCTCCTTCTGCCTCAGTTAACCCTTTTATAAAACTGCAGGAATGGTGCCTACCTCAGCATTATTTTGTGAAGGTTAAATAAGATGAGACATGCAAAGCACTGCTTAGCATAAGGGCAGGCATGTGGTAATAATCATTAGGACTTTACCTACATTGCTGCATTGCCTTATTTAATATTCTGGTAGTTACATGAAAAGGAAGCGGAGGAAGGTTAGATCATATCCCCAAAGTCACTAGTTAGGAGGGAGTGGATTCAGGGCCCCAGAGCTCACACCCTGACACCACCCTGTGCCTCTCAGTAATCCGCAGTCTTGCTGTCACTATGTGTTATTACTGTTGAGGACACTGTTGTTGTCGATTCCCCCTCTGGTGGCTACAGTGGAAACCACGAATGGAGGATGAACCATGGTGATGTCTCTCCAGGATGACTGGAAAGAGTGAGTAATTTCAGCGACAATTTTCTATCGTCGCTCTAGGTGAGGGAAAGTTGGACTGAAAAACCAAAATCAACTCCTGTGAGTCAGTCTTATCCCTAGTGAGGCTACCCTGCATCAATGACTCCAAGAAGAACCCTGCTGGGCGGGTGCTTTGAGTTTGGAATTATGAGCTAAAAAAACTAATGAAATCATCATGGGAAACTAAAAGAAAGTTCATCAACAAATGGAGGGAAAGAGGTGGCCCAGCTGGGCCATGGGCACTGACTTGTAGCAGAAGTCTGCGTTGTGCTTGTAGAACCGGCAAAGGTTTCCGTCATCGGGAGGGGTGGCACAGAAGAAGATGGATGGCGAGAGGTTGTACCGGCCAATCTTGCAGAATTCGTCGGTTTCTCGGATAGCCCCAGGCTCAATGGCCACACGATCACCTGGAGAGGAAAACAAGACCGCTATCTATGTCTGAGGGTGAGAGCAGAGCCCGCCCACGCCTTTCCCAGCTCTGGTTCTCTATTTTCCAATGTTTGGAAACAAGAGCAGAGGCAAAGACACCGTGAGGGCGTTCATGAGCAAGGCCACGTGGCAGATGGGAGAATCTAGCGGCTAGAGTCTAGCCCAACGAGCTCCCTCCTTCTTGGGGACTTGGTGCCCCAGGCAAGCAAGGAAGCCCCAGATGCCTCACAGACTCACGCTCCAGGGGAAAAGGAAATCAGCCTACTTCCTCGGTGTCAGCTTTGCTCTGCCCTCTGTCCAACTGAGCAACAAGCCAGCCCACCCCTCCAGCTCCACAGCCACTTCCCAGCTTGGGAAACACAGAACCAGCTCCATCGCAAAGGCAAGCCAGGTCCAGTTCCCATCTCGCACTGCTGCAAAAGTGGGTGCCAGCGCAACAAAAATGTTGCAGACATTTTTCCTTACCTGTTTTAAAAATATGGGCAGAGCCCTTACAAAACCAAGAGCTACGATTTGACATGTTTTATGTTCAGTCTGATTGTGTTTAGACAATAACTAGGAGTCAACTGGTTGGCAGAACCATGGTAACCAATGACCTGAGGAGACCACTGGGGCTCTCAGCCTGGCCACTTCTGCTTGGAAACCCAGGCTGAGAATTGCTCTCTGTTTCCTTTTCTACCTTTTATTAAGAACAATTTCAAACATACAACAAAGGTGAAAGAATTATACAGTGAACCCCAGATACCCTGCACCCCTCCACCTAGATTCTCCAAGGACCATTCATTTAGCACTGGTTGCCTTGTCACATATGTGTCCATCTACCCTCTACTCCATCCCCCTCTCTCTTTCCATCGTCCCATCTTCTTTCCTGATGCATTTCAAAGTAAGCTGTAGACATCCAGATACTTTACCCTTAAAAATCTTGGCCTGTGTATCATTAACTAGAGTTCAGTATTGGTTTATGGTTCTTTTTGAGGTAAAATTAATGAAATGCCCAGATCTTAAGTGAGTCATTAGATGAATTTTGGTAAATGCTTTCACCTTAGTAAATATAAACCCCTATCTAGATACAGAATATCACCCCTATCTCAGAAATCTCATGCCTCTGGGGCCCTTCTCAGTCATGTCCCACTGCTGACTCTGAGAGGGTGGAAATGTTTTGATTTTCTTCACCACAGATTAGTATTATGACCTGTTCATAATGTATATACTCTTTTGAATCAGGCTTCTGTTAGTTAGCATAATGCTTTTCAGATTGATCTATGTTACCGTGGTATCAACAGTTACCATTTTTTATGAAAGAATAGTATTCCATTGTAGGAGTAAACCATACTCAGTTTGCCATTCTCCTGTTGATGGACACCTGGTTGCTTCCAGTATTCTACTATTGTAACAACCAAGCCCCCTGCCCCTACCCCAAGCCCACTATCCCTGCCACTAATCCCCCAAACCCATAGATTAAAAAATATATATATCAAAACCTTTACCCTTCAAAGGGGAAGTGTTTTGTGTTTTAGCCCCAACCTCCGCAAGGGTGGAGGAGCTAAATTCTGGGAGAAGAGATAAGCGGGGAGGGGTACGCGTCTCGAGTTCCTTAGAAACTTACCCAACTCCTGGCTAGGCACCTGTAGCTCAAGTGGCTAAGGTGCCAGCCACATACACCAGAGCTAGTGAGTTCGAATCCAGCCCGGGCCTGCCAAAAAAATAGCTGGGGGTGGCTCAGTGCCTGCGGCTCAAGCAGCTAAGTCACCAGCCACATACACCTGAGCTGGTGGGTTCGAATCCAGCCATGGCTGACGGCTGCAACCAAAAAATAGCCGAGCATTGTGGTGGGCTCCTCTAGTCCCAGCTACTTGGGAGGCAGAGGCAGGAGACTCGCTTGAGCCCAGGAGTTGGAGGTTGCTGTGAGCTGTGATGCCACGACCCTCTACCCAGGGTAACAACTTGAGGCTCTGTGTCAAAAACAAAACAAAACAAAACAACAAAAAAAGAAACTTACCCAACTCCTATGCCTGTCCCATGTACCCCTGAACTATGTATGAACCATGAAGTAATGAACTTATGATGTATCTTGTGATTTATGAACTAATTGCTATGATTAGCTTCTGTATTGCTTTAGCTTGCTTTGCTGACCACGCAAGAAAAATGGTATAAAAGGATTGCTTACCTAGCATTTGGGGCTGCATGCCTTTGTGGTATCAGCCCCCTGCAGGTGTAATAAATTTATCAATTATTGCATCAAATTGGGGTCTATCTTTCTATTTCTGTGACTCAGTTTACTTCATTATTAGTTGCTTTTTGCTCCATATGTATTTCTCCATAGTGCCTAGCATTGTGCTAGACACATTTTTATTGCTAAACACAAAATTTGTGCCTTGCCAGAAAAGAAACCATGGTACACACAAACCACTAATATCTAGAAGGGCATTACTTAGTGGCAAAAAATTTCCCCTGGAACGTGACCAGTAAACCTGTTGGTTAAAGATAAGGTAGCATTTTTTTTTTTGTAAAAGAAAGGGAGAGGGAGAGATGAACTATGTAAGGCAAACAGTTATCCTGAGGTTTGGGGATGATTCAGATGGTTCATCATCATGCTGGTACCCGGCCCTGAATAGGAGAGCTCCACTTACACCATCAGTACAGTGGATGGCCTCCCTGTTTGCGGAAAATAGAAAGCAGACTCAGCATCACAGGTGCTGCTTCACATCAAAGAAAGTCACAACTGGATTTAAACTCCATCTGACCTTGGCTACTGACCTATACCACCTAATTAAAGACCAGCATAATTAAAGACCACCTAATTAAAGACCAGGTGCCTGTGGCTCAATGGGTTAAGGCACCAGCCACGTACACCTGAGTTGGTGGGTTCGAATCCAACCTGGGCCCGCCAAACAATGACAGCTGCAACCAAAAAATGGCCGGGCATTGTGGCGGGCGCCTGTAGTCCCAGCTACTTGGGAGGCAGAGGCGGGAGACTCGCTTGAGCCCAGGAATTGGAGGTTGCTGTGAACTGTGATGCCACAGCACTCTATCCAGGGTGATGGCTTGAGGCTCTGTCTCAATAAATAAATAAATAAATAAATAAATAAATAAATACCAGCGTAGAAACCCCTGGAAGACCCTCCGGACTGAGCAGAGGCTCCACCTCCACAGTAAGGAGCAGAAATCTCCTCTTCTGGCAGCCAGGAACTAAGCTAGAGACTAACAAGGCTGAACTCCAGCAAGGCAGGAGGCCATGTGGCACAAGCCACCTACAGGCTTTATCCTGCCATAGTACTTGACTGACAGATTCCCTTGGGAAGAAATGCTTTAACCTGCCACATAAAATAGACTGCAATAATGGTGGCAGGATCAAGACTTGTTATTTATCAAGTGCCCACAGTGTGCCAGGCACTACGCAAAGCACATCACATAATCTCCTTCTTCCTCACTACAAATCAAAGTGGTGGTATTATCTTTGCTTTAGAGATGAGGAAACAGAAGCTCAGGTGGTCACACAGTTACAAGCCGTGGAGATTTAAGTGTGCACTCTCTTCTGTACTACTGCTAGGGTCCTCCTCGCAGTAAATAAAAAGAGGTAACTCTTTTTATTATATTTATCATTATTAAAATTATCTGAACTGATATTATTGTAGAGGAAATTCAAGACAGAGAACCAGACTATTTCTACACTGGTAATATTCCATGCCTTAGACTTATTGATTTCTATGTTTCAATTGTGCAAACAAACACTAAGAAATGCTCAATGAGGGCAGCGCCTGTGGCTCAGTGGGTAGGACACCGACCCCATATACCGAGGGTGGCAGGTTTAAACCCAGCCACGGCCAAACTGCAACAAAAAATAGACGGGTGTTGTGGCGGGCACCTGTAGTCCCAGCTACTCGGGAGGCTGAGGCAAGAGGATCACCTAAGCCCAGGAGTTGGAGGTTGCTGTGAGCTGTGACACCACAGCACTCTACCGAGGGTGATAAAGTAAGAAGCTATCTCAAAAAAAAAAAAAAAAAGAAAGAAAGAAAGAAATGCTCAATGAGTAGTTTTCTTCTTTCTACTTCAGTTAATTAGAACTTTAAGATGTTAACATATGACACACTTTAAGCAAAAATTTTGTATTCTAAAAAAAAGTACATACAGAAAAATCTCTGACTTCTTCTACTTTATCTTCTGCCTAATGAACTTTCAGCAAATTATACCCATACCAGGGGTGTGGAGCCTGTGACCCTAAAGCCACAAGTGACCTTTTAGGTCTTGAAGGCTGCTGTCTGAATTTAAATTTTACAGAACAAATCCTTTTATTTTTTAAACTATATTTTTATTCACCTTTTATATTTTTATTTTATTTTTAAAATGAATGTATTTAAAACACCAAAGAAAAAAGAAAGTTTCAACAAAATAATCCTCCCAGTTTGACCAGCACAATAGAACTGTAGTAAGCCATAAGGACTGTTATGTTCATGATTTACCATATTTTGCTGTGTATAATGCACACCTTTTGCCCAAATTTTAGAGGAAAAAATAAGAATACACATTATACATGGGTAGTAGTAGCTCAGGAGGTGGGGAACCCAGTGGGCCTCCTGGGACCACCATGCCCTCCCACCTGGCACATGGAGTTTCAGTCCAGAACGATCCAGAATCCAGTGGGAACAGGCTAGAGCAGGCTCTGCTGAGTGCCATGATGAGGTGGGTGGCAGCAGGGCTGGTGAGGAGGGCCATGGCCAAATTGGGGAGGGACAAGGGCCAAGGCCTGGTTGTGTGGAGGGTACTAGGAACCCGATGCAGACCTCAGGGTCCTGCCTGCCTGCTGCAGGCCAAGTGGCCTCAGGACCTCCCACCCTACCAGCCATGCACATGGCCATCTCGGCTGTGGCCCCCCAACATGGTGGGGAGAGAAGAGCTCCCAAGGGAAAAGGAAAGGGCAGCTTTCACAGAGCAGGCAGCTGTGGGAGGGTGGGGCTATCTACATGTTTATTGGGGGAGCTTTAGTTCTCCCCAGATATGTCTCCCTGCTGAGAGCTAGCCACTTTCTCGAGGGGTATTTTCCTGAAAGTTTGGGCCAAAAACATGGTGTGCGTTATACATGGCAAAATATGATAGCTCTAACTTCCCCCACCTGACTGGTGCTACTACGACATGAGGCTAGTTGGTGAGAGTTTATGGAGGTCAAGTACACCAGTCTGTTATCAGCTTTTGACAGCAGTATACAGCTTTTGACAGCATTTCTGTTTGAAGTGGAATTTGTGAATAGTTGCACAGCTTGGCAGTATTTTTTAATTGCCTGCTTAACAGTCCATCATGTCAAAGAAGAGAATGCTGAAGGATAATAGATTTTTTTGTTTGTTTTTTTTGGCCAGGGCTGGGTTTGAACCCGCCACCTCTGGCATATGGGGCCGGTACCCTACCCCTTTGAGCCACGGGTGCCACCTGGATAATAGACTTTTTAAGGAGGATTTGGAACTGCTATACTATTTAGTTTCTGTTAAAGATAAGATGATTTGGTTGCTTGTGATACTGTAATATCAACATTAAAGAAATTTAATGCTCATCAGCATTATTAACATTCATATGGACCACAAATATTTTAAACTAGAGGGAGAGGCACAAACGGTTGTATTGAATTAAAAGATGAAAAGCAAAAGCAAAGATAATTCTTACAAGCAGCAATACCTGGAAATAATGCCACAAAAGCAACTTATAAAGCAGCTAATATACTAGGGGGAAAAGGGAAGCTATTCACTAATGTGGAAATTATGAAAGAATGCATTGCTGAAATTGTAGGCTGCTTAGACCCTAACAACATTTCAAAGTACAAACAACTGCCTCTTTCAAGGAAAACCAATAACTGATCAGCAGCATGAATTAGCCTTTAACTTAACAGAACAACTTCATGCCAATACTTCAAAAGGAAAATATATATTATTCACTTTGGATGAATCAACTAATGCTACTGACTTGGTGTAGGTTTTATACATATTAATACTTCATTTGGGTCATAACAGAAGATTTTCTTTGCTACAAAAAGTTACTTGCTTTGGGCACTCTTGCAAACAGATGGGTAATAGCTATTTTCAATAACTTTCAAGATAAACGTCATGAAGTTGGACAGAATTTGGTAAATCTAGTGAGTATATGTACAGGCAACATACCTTCAATGGCAGGAAAACATGAAAAGTTCACTACACAGATTTTTTAAAAAGTATCAATGGATACAGATGCTCTTATTTCTTTTCATTCTATCTTGCATCTACAAAATCTGTGAGAAGGCTACCATTTCATGTGATACTTTGCAACAAGTTATAAGTATCATTAACTGTACTCATGCAAATGCAACAGGGCATCAGTACATGCTAAAGTTGAAAGCGAGATATTCAGCAAGGATTTGTCATATCATTCTAAAATGCATTGGCTATCCCAGGGACAGGTGTTAGCTAAAATTTTATCTCTAAAAAAAAATTATCTCTGTGAGAACAGACAATTAATTATTATTATTTTTTTTGAGACAGAATCTTACTTTGTCACCCTCAGCAGAGTGCTGTGGCATCACAGCTCACAGCAACCTCCAGCTCTTGGGCTTAAGCGATTCTCTTGCATCAGCCTCCCAAGTAGCTGGGACTACAGGCATCCATCACAACACCCTGCTATTTTTTTGTTGTGGTTTGGCTGGGGCCGGGTTCAGGGCCATCACCTTTGGTATTTGGGGCTGGCGCCCTCCTCAATGAGCCACAGGCGCCACCCCAGACAGTTAAATTTTATGAAGGATAGAATCAGCAATGTGATTATTGAAAGATTTCCATAGACATGCAGCGTTTCTGTGTGAGATCATGTCAAATCATAATGACTCCAGTATTTCTTTGCAAAGTAAAACTACATCTATATATGATATGTGGCAAAATCTAAGCATTTTGAAAAAAGGCTATCTTTTTTTCCCAAATATTACACCTTCAGAAGGAAAACAAAAAAAATTTTTTTTTGAGACAGAGTCTCACTTTTTCACCCTTGGTAGAGTGCCCAGAAGTCAGAGCTTACTTATAGTAACCTCAAACTCTTGGGCTCAAGTGATTCTCTTGCCTCAGCCTCCTAAGTAGCTGGGACTACAGGCACCCGCCACAATGCCTGGCTATTTTTAGAGATGGGGGGGTCTCACTCTTGCTCAGGCTGTTCTTGAACCTGTGAGCTCAGGTAATCCACCCGCCTTGACCTCTCCGAGTGCTAGGAGTACAGGTGTGCGTCCGGCCCAGAAGGAAATTTTGGATGAACATTCACCTCAGTTAGCAAAGGTTACTGATGAGCAGGATGATGTATGTGAATCATTTGAAGAATATGCAGCTATTATAGACCTATTCTTTGGAGAATACAATGAAAGGTTCACTGACTTTGAGAATCATGACGTCACACATACATTAGCATTTCAGCCTCACCTAGTTGATACACCATGGCACCTAAAGAACTACAGATGGAAACGACTGAGCTCACAGAAAATAACATTTTAAAGGCATTGTTTGTTGCTAAGAAAGATCCAATTGAAATATGGAAAAATGCAGTAGAATATCCACGCCTTTGGCAATATATATAAAAAATGCTTTGTCAGGGCCCAGGTGTGGTGGTTCATGCCTGTAATCCCAGCACTTGGGAGGCGGAGGCAGATGGATTGCCTGAGATCATGAGTTCGAGACCAGCCTGAGCAAGAGCAAGACCCCATATCTTAAAAAAAAAAAAAAATAGCTGGGCGTTGTGGCAGGCGCCCGAAGTCCCACCTACTCGGGAGGCTGAGGCAAGAGTATCACTTAAGCCCAAGAGTTTGAGGTTGCTGTGAGTTGTGACACCACTTCACTCTATTGAGGGTGACAAAGTTAAAAATCTGCCTCAAAAACAAAAATGCTTTTTCAGTCACTTATTGCTGCGAATCTACATTCTCTTACCTAACCCAAGTCAAGTCACCTGTAAGGTCACAAATGACTGATACCCACGTAAGGGTGTCCAACCTGCTGCATGTGGATTATGTGAGGACTTTTTTGCTTATCTGTGGTGATGGATATCATGAAAATTATGCACAGACCTTTATTTATTTATTCTTTGCTTGTCAACTTTAATTAGTATTGTGTATTTAATGTGTGGCCCAAGACAAGTCTTCTCCCAATGTCCTGACCCACCCCTGGGAGGATTTGCTGAACCTGTGGACCTCCAGGGTGCAACCAAATGTTCAAATACTTTCCAACAAAAAAAGACGCAACAAAGTCATTAAAAGATTAGTTAATTTTTTTCTTCCTGATACAGAGTGTCACTATGTTGCCCTCAGTAGAGTGCAGTGGCGGTCACAGCTCACAGCAACCTCAAAGTCTTGAGCTTAAGTGATTCTCTTGCCTCAGTCTCCCACGTAGCTGGGACTACAGGCACCTACCACAACGCCCAGTTATATTTTTGGTTGCAACTGTCATTGTTGTTTAGCAGTTCTGGGCTGGGCTGGAACCCACCAGCTTGGTGTATGTGGCCAATGCCCTACTCACTGACCTCCGGGTGATGAGCCTTTTTTTTTTTTTTTCTGAGGCAGAGTCCCATTATGTCACTTTAGGTAGAGTGCTGAGACATCACAGCTCACAGCAAACTCAAACTCTTGGGCTTAAGTGATTCTCTTGCTTCAGCCTCCCAAGTAGCTGAGACTATAGGTGTCTGCCACACGCCCAGCTATTTTTGTTGTTGCTGTTGTTGTAGTTGTCATTGTTGTTTTAGCAGGCCCAGGCTGGTTTGAACCTGCCAGCCCCGGTGTATGTGGCTGGTTCCCTAACAACTGAGCTATGGGCACTGAGCCAAGGTTAGTTAATTTTAAAATTAACAAATAGTTTTCATTTTTTGAAATTATTAAGTACATAGTAGTTAGATTTTTACAAAATAACGTACATTTTTAAGTATATCTCATTAAAATTTCTTGAATGCAGCTTTATTTGATTATAGCTAAATTAATATGGCCTTCCAACATGAAAAGTTTCCCCATCCCTAACCTGGATGAATTCTTTAACCTGGCATTCAAGATCTTCTATAATCAGGAGAGTTTTATATTATTCAGTTTTATCTTCTAATTATTATTACAGTAAAATAATATGATAATTCACAGCTGTACAGTGTTTTTTTTTTTTTTTTTTGAGACAGGGCCTCAAGCTGTCACCCTGGATAGAGTGCCGTGGCATCCACAGCTCACAGCAACCTCCAATTCCTGGGCTCAAGCGAGTCTCTTTTTTCTGCCTCCCAAATAGCTGGGACTACAGGCGCCCGCCCCAACGTCCGGCCATTTTTTGGTTGCAGACGTCATTGTTGTTTGGCGGGCCCGGGCTGGATTCGAACCCGCCAGCTCAGGTATACGTGGCTGGCGCCTCAGCCCATTGAGCCACAGGCGCCGAGCCTGTACAGTGCTTTTTAAAGAGGGGCTTTATGCAGATCGTGCATTTTTATCATCTCCTCTAATTTCCCAACATAGAACCTCTGCTCTAAGCAACATAGACTTATCAGCAAACCAGAATGTTATTACTGCCTCTGTAATTTCATTGTTCTATTACGCTTAACTAGAAAATTAGCTTTTGACCTTTTCATTAACTCACATATAAAACCTTTCTAAAGTCTGAAAGTTCTTGGAAGTCTACTTGCTCTAGAGTCCAAAAGACCAGTGTAGGCATCCCAGCTCTGAGACTAACTAGTGTGTGACCCTGGCCAACTACCAAGCTTCAACTTATTCATCAATGAATGAGGGAAAAAATGTATATCTCAAGAGTTTTTACATGAATGAAATAATTACACATTAAAATGTTTAACATGGGTTCGGTGCCTGTGGCTCAACGGGCTAAGGCGCCAGCCACGTACACCTGAGCTGGCGGGTTCATATCCAGCCTGGGCCCGCCAAACAACAATGACGGCTACAACCAAAAAATGGCCTGGCATTGTGGCAGGTGCCTATAGTCCCAGCTACTTGGGAGGCAGAGGCAAGAGACTCGCTTGAGCCCAGGAATTGGAGGTTGCTGTGAGCTGTGATGCCACCGTACTCTCTCCAGGGTGACAGCTTAAGGCTCTGTCTCAAAAAAAAAAAAAATGTTTAACATGGAGACTAACATTGCTAATCAATGAATACTAGCTCCCTTATTATTAATTTTACTGTTAGATGTCCAGCTCAAAGACTCATCTCCTCCATGAACTGTCTTTAACCACCTCGGCCCACAGTGAATGCCCTTTCTTTGAACTCCTAAAGCCCATTTTTCCCCACACCTGATTGCACCCTATGGTCCTGTTCTCTAATTGTTGGTATTTATGTAGGTCCTGATGTCTGGTCTCCCCAACTAGATCTAAGCATCCAGGAATCATGTCATCTCACTTTTTTATAGCCCTTGAAGCACCCAACACAAAACTGGACTCATTGTAGACAACTGAGTAAGCACTTGTTAAAACTTATGTTTAGAGAACCTCATACCTTGTTATAATTTATATTTTATTATAATTTATATTTTTGTTATATTTATATTTTTAGACCTTGTCCGAAAAGTAAGAACCAATCACCAGTGTCTGTTGGAAGCTATGAACCTCCCACTTTGGGATAACCCTGCAACACTGTAGGAGCTTTCTGTTTTTTTTTTTTTGAGACAGAGTCTCAAGCTGTCACCGTGGAGAGAGTGCTGTGGCATCACAGCTCACAGCACCCTCCAATTCCTGGGCTCAAGCAAGTCTCCTGCCTCTACCTCCAAGTAGCTGGGACTACAGGCACCCGCCACAATGCCCAGCCATTTTTTGGTTGCAGCCGTCATTGTTGTTTGGTGGGCCAGGGCTGGATTCGAACCCGCCAGCTCAGGGGTATGTGGCTGGCGCCCTAGCCTGTTGAGCCACAGGCACTGAGCCTGTAGGAGCTTTCTTGATCTTACTAATGATGAATGGAGGTTTGACTTAACATTCCTAAACAAGACACATATCTCACTTCCTCAGAGCTGGTCAATCTCTCTCCATGTGGCTGGGCTCAGAGAGTCTTATAGCAGGATGGCACCTCCTGTCAACCCTCATTTTCTTCCAAGTAATCTGACATGATCTCCAGGATGTACAATGGCCTCTTTGGCAAAGGAAGGTTAAAGCCAACAGCTAGTTATACCAAGACTGCTCAGATTTAATTCAGTATGTCAGGGAATAGTGTAGTCGGTTATATCTGAGAATTCCTCCCTTCAGGAAAATAAATTAAGCAAATCTAAGGAAAATATTGGTGGTTTCCCAATAATAAATTATATTTTTATTAGCTATCTAATACAAATCAAACCCTGCATCCTAGGCCCTGGTTCTCAGCATGTGAAGGCAGTTTGTGTTCTCTGCCTAGAATGTTTCCTCCACTCCTTTACCTGGTTTATTTCATATTTGCCTTTAGACATTGGATAAATCATCCTTTCCTCAAATGAGCTAGGGGTCTGGGTGAAAAAATACTGGTAACACCCGGCATTCTCCTCCACCGCCCCTAACATATTATGACTAAGTTAACTGCCTGTCTGCCCCAGATCTATTGTCCCCTGTGTAAGGTAAGACCCATGCATGCAGGCACTGTGACAGCCTTGTTCACTGCTGTACCCCAGAACTTAACCTTGCCTGGTGAAAGCATGCACCAATACTATGTTGTTGAATGAATACATACATCAGCTAGCCCTGCGGTCTCCGACCCCTGGGCTGCAGACAAGTACCAGTCCATGACCTGTTAGGAACTGCACTGTACAAGAGGAGGTAAGCAGCTGGCAAGGGAGTGAAGCTTCATCTGTTTTTACAGCTGCTCCCCAGGGCTGGGATCACAGCTCTGCCTCTTGTCAGATAAGCAAAGGCAGTGGATTCTCACAGGAACATGAACCCTACTGTAAACTGCACATGTGAGGGATCCAGGTTGTGGGTTCCTTATGAGAATCTAATGTCCAGTGATATGAGGCTGAGATGTAATGCATTTGTATCATCCTGAAAACTTCCCCTTGCCTCCATCAGTGGAAAAATTGTCTTCCATGAAACCAGTTCCTGGCTCGGCGCCTGTGGCTCAGCGGGCTAAGGCGCCAGCCACGTACACCTGAGCTGGCGGGTTCGAATCCAGCCCGGGCCCGCCAAACAAAAATGACGGCTGCAACCAAAAAATGGCCGGGCATTGTGGCGGGCACCTGTAGTCCCAGCTACTTGGGAGGCGGAGGCAGGAGACTCGCTTGAGTCCAGGAATTGGAGGTTGCTGTGAGCTGTGATGCCACGGCACACTATCCAGGGTGACAGCTTGAGGCTCTGTCTCAAAAAAAAAAAAAAAGAAAAGAAACCAGTTCCTGGTGTCAAAAAAGCTGGGGATGACTGAGCTGGGTGAAGGGTTTTGCTGACCTGGTTTTAGGTGCTTTACTGATGATCCCGCTTTTATGACTGTTCCTGAAGCTTCATGCCCCAGCACTATGGGCTTTTTCACAACAAAATCCCCAATTCGACCATGCTGCCAGTAGTGGACATCTGAGCCGCAGATTCCAACAGAATGCATCTTCAGTAGTACCTC